>NW_019384181.1:407969-426647 GCF_000648655.2 Copidosoma floridanum
TATATATATATATACATGTATATATTTATAATAGAACACTCCGTCCTTCTCTGGGCACTTGGCACTTTAAGACTGGAACGGGATGCGAATGGGGAAAAGTGTAAGGGGATTCCCTTTCACATTTGCTAGGATAATCAGTCCTATAGATGGGAAAGTCACTCGTGAAAAATCAATCCCAGAATGGCTGGAGAATTCCCTCAGTTTCGAGAAAATGTCTATATAAGTTAATAGACGTTAGGCCTGAACTTCTGCACATCTCCCGCTCACGTTGTCACAACCATAAGAGACAATCAATCGATCCGAAAAATCTCCAGCGCAGTGCAGCATACTCATCCGATTACCAACCGTGGCCGACTCTCTCTCTCTCTGTCTCTCTCTGTCTGTCTATCTCTCTCTCTGTCTGTCTGTCTCTCTCTGTCTCTGTATGTATATATATAACTGTGTGTGTGTGTGTGTGTGTGTGTGTGTATGTGTGTGTGTGTATATCCCTATATTATATAGTTATTCAGGGTGGAGCATTCCAAACATCCACCTACAGCCCTCCAACAGCCCCTCTACATCCCCCCACAGACCTACCACACCATTTTTCTTGTCCCCCCACAGCCCCCACAGACCCCTACACTATTTTTCTTGTCTCCCACAGCCTTTCCACACTATTTTCCTGTCCCCTTACAACTTTTCTATTTAGTATAAGTTCCCGCTATTAACAATAAATATAAATTTTACCTTTAAAGATTAGTTTTAAAAATAATTATTTTCATCTATTTTTTCACACCGCCAAGGAGGCGAATAGATGGATTTTATACATACAGACAAAACATAAAATCCATGTTTAATTATCTAATAATGTTGATAAATAATTTATGGAAAATTGTTATATAATTATTATCAAATTGTTCAAATTCATTGATAAGTATAAAGTTTTCTTTCTTTATTTGGTCCAACGTCTTTGAACGATGTCAAACCAGTTACTTTATTTAATACAAGTTTAAAAAAAAATCTTTTATGATTTTTCAGAGATACAATGTTCAATCTACTTATTGCAAAATTTTCTGTTACATTTTTTGTTCTTTGCCAAAATTTTAATGAATTATTAATAATGTAATATCCTGGAATGTTCTTATACTTTATGGATTTTTTAGAGTCATAATGTTTATTTAATTTGAACCAAGCTGTCAACTGTATCTCGTAGTTTTCTATAACAGTTTTAATATTATTTTTTTCAAATACCGGTTTTTGTTTGTTTTCAAGGTGAACAGCTAAATTTACAACTGTAAGACTTCTACCGCAAATTGGAAATTCTTATAATCTCCAAGCTGCTTCCATTGGATCTACATATCTAGCATCAACGTAACTGTTAATTTCATCTAATATTTCTTTATCGGGGTCTTTAAATTTTTGGATTTTGATGTATGCTCTGTTACGACCTTTATGTATATGGTCATAAATGTATTTTATGCTTTGAGTAGATGCACAGAATTTGACGTTAATATGACATTCATATTTCATTAACAAAAATTCATTAAGCGGTACGACCATTGAATTATCTACCGAAATTTTAGCTTTTCTCCAAATTTTATTAACATGTTGTTCGGAAGTATTATTTTTTTTTCTATATTCAGGGTAACCATTTTTTTGAAATGAAGTTACGTTTGTAAAAGATTTGGGGAATTTTTTTGTGGATTTTTTATCAATCGTACAAGGACTTTGTTCTGTATGAGGTTCATGAAGCATGTGTTTAATTACTAATTTTGTGAGCTTCGTATTACCAGAAAGAATTTTAGCTAGAAAAATTGCATCAATGTGTTCAGGTGTAACAATTTTTTTATCAGGATGCAAAGTTATGAAAACATGTGCAAGAGGTAGACCAAGTTTTTGAAATTTGATGGTATAGACGTATGCCAATATTTTACTGAATATATCGTTTTAAAGATGTCATTCAAAACTGACACTAATTTCAAGTGAAATAGTCTAACAGTTAAGTTTAGAATATCATGTTGTATTTTTAGAAAATTTTGATAAAATTAACTCTAATTCTTTCTGTAGACATTGTATCTTGGTGATGTTTTTGCATACATCTTAGGATTCCAATGAATGTGGATGGGAGTATAAAAAAAGTTTCAATTTTTCCCTTCGTCTCAAAATTTTTAGAAATGTTGGATGCACTATTAACAATTGTGTCTAATAAACCTTAATAACATTTTATTCTTAATTTTTTTTTTTTTGATTATATATTAAAAAAATTAAGCGGTTATATTCAATCATAACGTAAGAATGAATAAAAAACTATTGTGTCAGTCGTCTTCCGTATAATAATGGATTAAGAGTAGTTTGATTTGGTCTGTAAGACAGTTAGGAATAATGTTGTAACATACTTTGTTTTTCGCTCTTATTTAAGTAATTTTTAAAATAACCGGTACTCCATCCTAAATCTCCTAAGGGTAAAAATAATGAAAATACCATGGGATCGATAGAATGAGACAGTTTATTTAAAAATGTTACTTTAGGATAATTATTGGGTACATCTTTCAGGTATACACAAAGATCAAGACTTTTTGGTAGTTGAGAGTCTAAAACTGTAGTAGCACCGCATTCTGCTGTCAATGGTTTATTGTATGTATGTTTTTTCTGGCCGGTTTTTCTTAAAAAAATCATTTTATAATCTGGTAGTTCTTCTACATTCATGATTTGATATAAATGTTTGTTCTTTTCTGCGATTGGATTTTCTTTTATAATTTTTGTCAAAGTTTTGATATGTTTCTTAAGAATTTTACTATTATTTATAGATTTCAACCTTAGATCGATAACAATTTCATCATCACCATTTATATATAGCTGACTATTTTTTGGTTTTTCATTAAAATTAAAATTCAATGTATTTTGCGCAACATGAAAAATTTGTCCTTGAATTTTAACATTATATGTACTTTTTCCTTTTTGTTCTATTTTTTTAGTTACCAAAGATGCAAAACTCATTATTGTAATACCTAATAAGTATTCTGAAACTATCATCATGAATTAAAAGTTCTTTTAATACTAAATTATATTTACTTAACGGACTAAGACAAACTTTTTCCTTAAGACAACACATGGATTTTTTTTCTTCTGTCAAAAATACTGCTGAACAATATATGCACTTATAACTCATTTCACGATAAAACGTAGGATTTACTAATAAATTACTATTTTTATTAAGTATACTACTCAAAAATCGATACGAATTTTTATTATAAAATGTATTATTTCTTGTTTTATATTCAGTTTTCTTTTTTTTTTCTATTTAATAAGTGTAAGATTTCGTAGTTTTCTTTTGATACCAGTATTTTGATAACAGAATAAATGAAATGTACCTGAATCCACACTTCCTGAAAAATGAATGTTCAATTTCGAATCATTTGAACAATCACCAAAATATAACACGTTCACAAAGTTCTGAATAACAATTGTAATGTGTGGATTTATTGTATCCACAAATTTTTGTACTTTAATTGACGTACTATAAGTCCTTGAATTATTTATTATTTCAAAATAATTTTCTGAATTCATTAAATTTTGGAAATATTTATTTCCAACAATAAAATCAACATAAAAGTTTCTTTTTCTTTCATGACACTTATAACTATCATTATTCTTGTTCTAGAATTAAAATAGTCTTTACTATACAAAAAAAAAAAAAAGAAATTTTTAACAATCCATTCCAATCTGTTTGATATAAACTAATTTATTAGTAGTTTTTCTATTAAATTCGTTTTTTAGGGATGTATTATTGTTCAGAAATCGGTTTAAATTTCTATTTTTATCAATTCTTTTATCATCATTACGACAGATTTCTTTTTGTTTTCCGAATGACTTTTGTAAGCTTTCATCAATTAAATGGGTGGAGCCCCACTAGTATATATACATAAATGGATGAGCTACTAAGTTTCAACATATATTAAAAGCTGATTGTTTTTCTCGAGAGCAGGAGCACATATTTGGGCCTGTGCACTTGCATTTTTTGCGTTTGTTTATTAAAGGAGGGCGTGGGCAGTACAAGAGTAAGTCTTTGTATGTGAGGTGCATGTTACAACAGGTCTGTAGTGAGGCTGTACATCAGACCTACGGGCTGATTAAAAATTCACGCAACTCTTGGTCAGTTCTGTGTTCAGCTATCAAGTAGCACGCATCTTTTACGTGTTTCAACAAAAACAGCCAACTGCTTCTCCGAGGCATGGTGCCGAATGCAGGGGACTACTGCTTGTCTTACTATACAATAACTATGCTTTCGAAGGTATGAGACTGCGTATTTATATGAGCGTGCATATGAATAGAATTATGAAAAAGATGGTACAAAGGGCGTATAAATGTTATTTAAGTATGTGTTTGTCGTCAGATGATACCATCGGTTTGCTATGCAAACTATACAAGGAATGATAAATACGATGAGAGAAAGTTTTACAAAAGCAATACTTATCAGCACAAAGGATGAAAAAATATTTTTTTCAAAGTAGCCAAGGATGTTTTCAGACCTTAGGTTGGTAAGATTAGAACGAGGTTTATCTAAAAAACTTGTTTTGTCTTATTTTTGCTGATTCAAGTAAATTTTAATTTCTTTTCCTTTTTTCTCTTAATTTTATTGAATTCATTTTATTGGGCATGCAACCCTATTTAGTTTGGATGTTAAGTTCACAACTGATACATTAGTATTCACTAATATCCGGAGCGTTCACGTCATAATAACATGCATTCACTATATAGTGTCTCACACTCGAGACAGCTTGTATCTGCTAGTTAGTACGAGATTTTCAGTTAGTACATGAATTAATGTTATTTATTATTTTTGATTTTAAATCGTATAAAAACAAAGTATAGTTTTTCAGAATGTTTTGTTTCTCTAAAACGGCGAACGGTGGTAAAATAACTGTACCTCCTCCCCTCCAAGTAGATGAATCCATTCTGTCAGTTGCGCTGACACCTAAAAAGACGGGCAAATCATTTTGAATAAAAGAAATAAAATTAAAGAATGTTTAAATAGTATATTACGCACCAAGGTAGTAAAGTACGGCATTCCCTGCCGGGTGGGTAATTGCCTCCAGAGCCGAAAGCGAGGCTGGCAAACACCCAGGAGATGATGCTGTACTTTGTTTCCAAGGCCCGTATAAGATTTTTTACTCTTCCTTTGCTGAAAATATGACGTTTTTCCCTGATTTAAGAGAGAAAAGTGCAACATAATCTTTCAGGTAAAAATCGCATTTACTGCTTATTAGGTAAAGTATTATGGCATCCTCTGCGAGTAAATTACCTCCCGATCCGTAGGCGAGGGTAGTAACCACGCAGAGGATGGCACAATACTTTTCCTACGAGCAGTACATGCGATTTTTACCTGGAAGGAAGGTAGCACTTTGCTCCTTGAAATCAGAAAACAAAGTCTTACTTTCAGTGGGGGTATTAGAAAAATTATTTTATGGGAGCAAACAAAAGTTTAAAAACGCTAATAGTCGTAAGTGTAGAAAAGATATACAATATCAATTTTTCAGATGTAACAAAAATTAATACGTTAGTAGAAATGGATGGACTAAAGGAACAGATAAAAAAAAGTAGTAAACATGATTACCATTGTAAGGAAGGATATTAGTCAAACTATAATGAAATCAAAAGGAGGATGGAAAATATAGAAAGGCCACATAAGGTGATCATGGACCATTTAACCTACTGGGAAGTAGAGTTAGTAAACCAGTTGGTAAACCTGAAGGCTGTTAAAGAGAAAGTCAAAAAGATGTAAGTAAATACAAGTTTAATTAATACTACTGTACACCTTAAAGTAAATTTGAATCCTACTAAATGCAACGTGAACTTGAGTTAACTGATTGGGAAAAACTTTGATAAAAACACTCACAAAACTCTTCAAATGCACGAGAAAAAAAATTTTTAAAGCCCTCTATCGTGAGAGACGACTTGCAAATAGAATAAATAGGAATATAACATTTAGTCAAGTATGATTACAAGCTTATCCCAAACACTAAGTTCAAAATATTTTTAAAATATTTAACTTGTGGATTGAGAACCCGTAATTAGTTGTACGTAATTGATGAATCAATTTGAGTTGATAATGTACCAGATGATAAAATACTTGACAAACATAAATACAAAGTAAGGGATGTACTCATTAGGAGAATCGATAAAAGATACCGCTTAAGACAGCTTACATAAAAGATAACATGTTGGTCTTAAAGAAAATAAAAGAATTAAAAGAATGTGAATTAAATGAATTCACAAACTCAATTAGAAAAGGTTGTATAGTATAAAATTCAACTTCTTATCAGAGTCTGCTACTTAATTTTAGGACAAATTTAAAGATATAGTACGTTAATACGATAATCTTATGATTCTCCTTTATTGAAAGAAGAAAAGAGAAACGCGTTTTACAATGGAATTGTACCCTTGGTTCGTAACTTGCTGAATGTAAACTTTTATACCAGGTTAATAAAGATGAGGTGATAAGTTATCATTAACTCAAATCGTATGTTTTAAAGGCTGAGGCACAAAAAACGCTAAGAAGATAAACTTCAACGGTACCTGCTGCCCTGCAGGTCTCAAAAGTAGACATCCTCTCCCCCCACTTAGGTGAATAAGAAACGGAAAAATAAAAATAATAACAGTAACGGCAATAATAACGAACGGCAGAAAACAAGTAATGTAAATAAAATTAAAAACAATAAAAAAACAGACCAGGAACTGGGTGACAATAAGTAAGAGAACGCAAATAAAAACCAATAACAGTAAGGTTGACACTTGTGCATTGGAGCCTGAACTCTTTTCTTAGCATCCGTGAGTGTAAATATAAGTAATAAATTGAGAAATCTTGCTAAGTTTATTGCACACTTGAGTGCTACCGAGCCCTTAATAAATTCAAAGCTAATTTTAAGTAAGTTTCAAAATAAGGATATAGGTCATATAAAATGTGCTCATTTAGATACTTTAGCAGACTTAAAAACAGAGTGGAAATATAGTAGGATAGAATAATAACAAATAAGAAAACCCTACTGGGTAGTCAGACTTGACATTAATGATAGTACAAATCGTCTATGTACTAACAAAATTTAACCTAGATATTTCACGTGAAGGGCAGTTTCAAAAATGAATACAATAAAGAAAAGTATAATAAAAATATTCAATTAAGAAATTGCAAAGAATCAGAGAAAATATAATGTACAAACAGGAAAGGGGATGTAACAATAAATAATCAAGATATTAGGAAGCATCAGGTAGAAAAATATCTGAGTTTTAATAACACAACAAGCGACAGGAAAATTTTTGATTGAATGGATGTTGATAAAATAAAACGAGTAAGCATGATTATTTCAATCATTGAGAGTAATTCAAATTTTGAGTTAAATGAAAAATCTAAGAGAAACAAATACGTGATTCTACGGTAGGCCAGAATAAGCCACAGTTTTATAAGATATTGAAAAGATGTTCAATAGAAATTTTTAACTATTTAGAAATTTCCAAGTATTAAACCCCTAAAGAAGGCAACCTTTAATAAAAAAAATACTTTCATGCGGTGTACGTGTAATTTTAAAGTTAAAGAAACTGTCGTTAAAAAAAAATTTGGACAAGAGCAACTGAACTACTTCAAACAGTTCATAAATCACATTCAAAAGGATACAGATTTTTATCGTTGTGTTTATATGTGATTTCTCGAAACTCGCTCTTGCATATCTGATACGAAATAAGTGACACTGGCTAGTGCCTGAAAGCGTTTGTCAAAAGTTTAAGAAAATTGTTCGGAAAAGATGTAAACGCTTGTTATTTGAGGACGGATCAAGGAACTAAGTTTATTGGAGAATATACAAAGAAAGTCATAAAGTAATTAAGAACGGAAGATTAACTAGTCTGCCCTGACATTCCTCAGCATATTGAAGTATCAGAACGTTTAAATTAAACTATACAAGGCAAAGTAAGAGCATATACAAGATCAAGATGCCTAGTCTACGTTCAAGTGCAAAGGAAGACATGACCTAAATTCAGTTTTGACGTAAGAAGAACTACTCTCATCAGGTATACTTTAACAGGATCTCATTGTTTTAAATCTGAAGCAAGATCTATAAAAGTAGGAGCGTCATATTCAGTGAGAAGGTTATGTATAGCGATGTATATTTAAAAACTGGTATCAAAGATTGGAAGTAAATGTAATTTGATACAAAAAAGAAAAAAGGTTAAACAAGATGGGAGAGAGACATTGATATTAAAAGGAAGAAAGGAAGACCACGCAAAATACAAACACACACTGAAGATGATGGTCAGTATGTTTTGTTGGTTCATATCAACAAAGACCCCACCTCCTACAATAAAGCCATGAATTCTGTAGAATACAAAGATGGGGAATATACAATCGAGAAAAAACTAACGACTACAAAGAAAAACGAAGTTTGGACTCTGGTAGATTGACTGACTTATAATCCAGAAAAGAGAAAATCGAGCTGACTCTAGATAAATCTTTAAAAGAAAGTTGGATGGAGAGGAAAAAGTTAAATTTAGAGTCAGACAAGTAATTCAAGGGTTTAAAAATAATATTATGAGCGGTCTGCAAGATATTTACACTCCGGATTCAAGACTGGCTCTGGTCAGATCTATTTTTGCTGTTGTCAACAAACATGATATACAAATGTGTCAACTGAATTATAAAACGGCCTTCTTACATGGCACTATTTCAGAAGAAAGATATATGTAAATCACTAAAGGATTAAGCCTGCCAAACGGAGTTACACTACGTAAGGTATACAAACTGAATAAGTCTCTGTATAAACTTAAAATAAGTCCCAAACGATGGTATAAAAAGTTTACCGTGGTTGTAAATAAAATAGAACTTAAAGCCTTCCAAAATAAACCCTATTTATTAACTTTAAAATCTACTGGTAAAGTTCTGATTCTACTAGTATATGTAGATCAAATGCTATTGGTTGGCTATTGTTTAGATAAACTTACAGATATCAAAAGGCAGTTAGTAAAGGAGTTCAAAACAACGGATTTAAGAGAAGTTAACAATTTCCTAGGCATAAAAGTAACT
This sequence comes from Copidosoma floridanum, assembly GCF_000648655.2. The sequence continues at coordinate 417,019 of NW_019384181.1, forward strand.
AGATATAGAAATATAAGTACTATCAAACTGACTGAAGAAAGTGATATTAAAAAAATTTTGGAGCGATTAATTTGGTTTCTACAACTCTCATCCTCAAAGAACGCCCGTGGTAACAAATAAAGTGTTTATTTATTTAATTTTGACTTTTAAACCTTTTCTGCTTTTGCTCCAGTTCCGAGAAATCTCCTTTCTTTCTTTATATGGGATTGGCAAGAGATTAACAACCAAAAATCGACTATTAAGTAATTATAATTTGTATTTAACAAAATAATGTACAAAATGTAAGTTGACCAAGAGTTCGCTACGAGGAAACACGAATCTCAGTACGTGGTATAAAGGATGAAGCTCGAGACGACGATGTAGCAAGTCGTTCGAGAAGGCCTTGAACTTAATCATAAGCAAGAAAGACTTTAAAGGGGCTCAGCTCGAGACGACGATGAAGCTAGTCGAACGAGCTGGCCTCCAAGAATCAGGCTGATCCTGTTAACCTTTTAATTCGTTAACAAATCACCTCTACTCAGAGAAGACGTGCGCTATACCTTAGGCGACTAGTTAGCGACGATGAGAAGGCTGCCCTGATCCTGACACAATGGTTGCAAGTTTAGCAATAGAAGAGCTGCAGCGACTTTAAATATTAAGCTCGACTACGCGGGAGCGACTTGATACTTGAAAGGTCCGCGTGCTAGTAGAAGGAGCTCAGCCGAACACGCGAGCTCGCCAGCAAAGATACTCGGCGCTCGAGGCCAGAGAGGGAGAGGTAGCACCCACACCTGCGGGTATTGTACTAATTACCCGAGTCAACGACCAAGTGTGTGTGCTCCCACTACTCTAGGCTCCAGTCTCCTCGCGCCTACATTAGAACGCGTTAACTACACTGATCCCGACAGCCTTCTCTCACAACATTCACTCTTAAGTGAACATATCGCCCGCCTTGAAGAATTCAGCGTCAAAAAAAAAAAAAATTAATTAATAAGATAGGAAAGCCTAGTGACAAGTAGAAAATATTTCCTAGGCTACTAACGCTAAGAGTAGCAGTACAAAAAATTAAATAAGCAATATTGAGCTATACTTATACAATGCAAGATTTCTTTTCTTGAATTAAAGTTGATATACTTATATCATAGCAAAATTTAAGCAGATCAAGCTACGTTTAAAATGTAAAGTTGCAAAAAAAAATATGTAAGTAAAACGCAGTATCTAGCCTATCGCGAAATCTACCGAATGTCTTGGCCTTTATACAATTCAATATATTTAATTGCTCACTCTGCCTTGCGAGCGCGTTTTGATCTGATTGTGAATCGTTAAGAGTTCTGGCTCGGTTGGCAACTTAACCAGTTTCACCACTGGTCGTTTGAAGGTTGAACTGGCAGTTCTGACAGTGACTGTCCTCACTAGCCCGTCTGTGCCTGGATGTGTTTCGACTATCGGTCCAAGACGCCACTGGGTAGGTGGGGTGAGCTCATCTGTCAAGAGCACAACGTCGCCTGTTGTCAAATTGGGGCAAACATTCAACCATTTGTTGCGACGTTGCATTTGATGGAGCACCTCCTTCTGCCATCGCCGCCAGAAGGAGTTGCGCAGGTTGGTCAACAGTCTCCAGCGGTTGTTGAAGGAGATGGGCTGACTTTCCTCATTAAACGGCTCCGGATGGGCCAGCAGAGAAGTTCCCATCAAAAAATGAGCCGGAGTGAGTGCCACGGCGTCAGTGGGGTTGACGCTCAACGGACACAGAGGCCGAGAGTTGAGGCAGGCCTCGACCTTTGCAGCCAATGTGGACAGCTCTTCAAACGTGAGGGTGAGATCGCCAACTACTCGGCGGAAGTGGTGCTTAAAGCTGCGCACCGCTGCTTCCCATAGCCCTCCGAAGTGTGGAGCCCGTGGTGGAATAAATGACCACTCCGTACCTCGGGCTGCTAGAGTCGGCGTAACACTGTCCATGAATGGCGAGGCTTTGGCGAAAAGCGCTTGCAGTTCTCTTGCAGCGCTTGTAAAGGTGGTGGCGTTATCCGAATACAGTTTTTGACAAACTCCTCGACGTGAACAAAATCGATCGAACGCTGCAATAAAACAACTCGTTGACAGATCAGAGGCTACTTCAATATGAATCGCTTCTGTGAAAAAACAAATAAATATGACTATATAGCCTTTAGTTGACTTAGCGCCTCTGCCTCGGGAAAAAAGCACTGGAAAAGGGCTTGCGTAGTCCAGTCCAGTGACGGTAAAGGCTCGTGTTAGAGTAGTTCTCTGGGCTGGCAGAGAACCCATCAGCTATTTTGGACTTCGCCGACTATAGCGTGTGCATTGTATGCATCGTCTAAAGACTCCTGTAGCTACTGCGTGTCCGCGTGTGATCCAAAGAGATCTATATATGTGAGATAGCATCAATTGCACCCCTCCGTGCAATGTGATGTGATGCACTTCCTCGACGAGCCTCTTAACAATAATGCATCCTCCGGGCAGCACGATTGGGTGCATCTCGTTGTAAGAAATCGGTGAATGTTGTAACCGACCTCCAATTCGAATCAATCCGTGAGCACAGATGAATGGATTGAGTCGAGCAAGTGGGCTCCGCTTGGAGAGCTGCTCGCTGGCCAGTAGTTGCTTAAGCTCCTGCTTATAATGTTGATTTTGAACTGCGCGGTAGCAAAAGATTCGGGCAAGAGTCCAGTCTTGATAACTAAGCTTTTTGTGGGACTGACTTTTATTAAGGGCTTTTAGATGCCACGAGCTGCAGCTAAAATGCGCAGGATCTTACTGAATCGTAAAAACTTCTGCAGCGTTGATAAGCAGTTGCATCCAGGGCCTGTAGGGACGCCTTCGTCGGTGCTTTCTTCTAATGCAGTGAGGGCATGCGCATCCTCAACTGTCTGAGCACTGAGTGGCATGTTGGTTGGCCAAGTAGATTCAGGCACGGACAGCCAATCAGGTCCATGCCACCAAAGCTTGTGCTCAGCAAGATCAGCCGTTGAGACACTCTTGAAGCGCAATCAGCAGCGTTGTCTGCAGATCTGACGTGTCTCCAAGTTGCTGTTGGTAAAAATGTAATTATCTCGCTAGTACGATTGGCAATGAATGTTTGCCACTTGGATGGGTGTCCTTTCAACCATTCCAACACGACTCATGAATCCGACCAACAGTGAATTGATGCTGGTGGTTGTTGACTTGCGTCCAAAGTGTGTGAAATCAACCGAGCTAGTAATGTGGCCCCACACAATTTGAGCCGTGGCAATGATTCGACCTTTGTGGGGGCGACCTTTGTTTTTGCCGTGAGCAGCATGGGTTGGCGTCCTGGAATGACTACGTATAGAGCAGCTGCATACGCTCTCTGCGAAGCTTTGGCAAATCCGTGCAGTTGCCAGTCATCACTTTCCAGGGTGTTAAGCCATCGTGGAATCCAGATCCTCGGTATTTCTGCGAGTCCAGCTTGGAATTCAAACCAGCGGGAATGAAGTTGATCAGGAACAGGCGTATCCCAGTCGATGTGGTCCAGCCAAAGATCTTGCATGATTACTTTGGCCACGATAATCATGGGCGCCAACCAACCTAGAGGATCAAATAATCGAGCGACTTCAGAGAATATTGACCTTTTGGTAACGCAAGTCGCTTGAGTTACTGTTGCTGTGAACGAAAAAACATCGTCCTTTGGAAGCCATTTAATACCAAGGGTAGATTTTACCTCGTTTTGATTCAATTCAACTTCAGTTGCAAAAGATAAATTCAAACCTGCTAGCAGATCCAAGGAATTTGCTGCCCACTTATCCAGGACCATGCCAGCTGATTCTAGGAGATTGATTAGTTGCTCGTGGCGGCGTACGGCTTCATTGATAGTGTCCGCTCCGCCGAAGAGGTCGTCAACGTAAAGTGTATGACGAAGAATTGAAGCACCTTCCGGATAGTCCAGTGAACCGTCAGTTGCAATTTGCTTCATAACCCGAAGAGCCAGAAAGGGAGCAGACGAAGTACCGTACGTCACCGTGACGCATCTGTAATCCTGAATTGGCTTGCTAGTGTTGTCTCGCCAAAGTATTCGTTGCCAGTCAGCGTCATCCTGATGAACCTTTATCTGGCGAAACATCTTAATAACATCAATAGTAAATGCGAATCTAAATCGACGCCAAAGAGATAAAACTATATAGATGTCGGCTTGAAGCTTAGGTCCTGACAAGAGAATATCATTTAGTGATAGACCATTTTGCGATTTCTGCGATGCGTTGAAGACTACGCGTATTTTCGCAGGGTTTTCAGGTCTCACCACCACATGGTGAGGCAAATAAAATCCAGGATTGAGCACCTGATGAGAAGGAACGGGCTCCATGTGATTTAACTCTAGGTATTCAAGCATGAAGGCTTAATAACGCTCGGCGAGTTGCATATCACGCTGCAGTCGCTTCTCAGATCTACGCAAACATGCAGCCGCGACATCTCGTGAACCGAAAAACTTGGGTTGCTTTGCGAAAGGCAATCGGACTACAAAGCGTCCATTCTGTTCGCGATAACGTGTGTCAACAAAGTGTTGTTCACAACGCTGTTCGTCAGGAGTCAAAAGTACCTTGCGCGGAATTTCTTCGATCTCCCAGAACTGCGTGAGTTGCTGTGAAAGCGATGGCTCAGTCGTTAAATGAAATGTACTAACTGGCTTTTGGTTGTAAGTGTTGATGGGTGAAATGGCTCCGGTAAGCAGCAAGCCGAAGACAGACTGCTGAGCACACGGAGTACCCATTGGTCCTCTACGCATGCCTTCAAGCATAAGGATAGGGTATATGTCTGCACCAAGTATGCAATCAACCTTCGCGGGTTCCGAAAATTGAGGGTCTGCTAGAATTACACCACGATGATGGGGCCAATTCCCTGACACGACCCTGTCTTCGGGCAGACAACGAGTTAGTTCATTTAGCACAAGCGCGGAAAAACCCATAGCGAAGCTTTTGTCGGTACTTGATTGTAAAATACCGTGAGCTATGGTCTTGCAAGTTGATGTCTTTTCGGAACCGACGCCTATCACCGAGATTAGAGTCTTTTTCGAATCAAGCTTAAGCTGTTGCACTACCCGTTGCGATATAAAGCATCGTTCGGCACAAGGATCGATCAGGGCCCGAAAAGTCAGCTTCTTACCTAACGCGTTTGATATCAAGATCTTAGCCGTAGCAAGAAGGACTGAGGCTCCAACCGACGCACTGTGTGATGCGACATGACAGTACGATTCGTCAGAGTTTGCAGAGGTACCGGTAGGCTGGGACCCGTTATCAGCGAACGAATTACCTATCCGATAGCCTGAGCCTTTGTTCTGTGAATTGTCTTCTGAGTGCAATTTCGTATGATGCGCGAGTTGACATTTGAAACAACGGTTAGATGACGGACATTTAGAGGCCTTATGTCCTTTTTTTAAACAATTGAGACGAAGCTTCGAACCCTTACAAAAATCCAAACGCTGAAACTGCGTCTTTGCATTAAATTGGCTACAACGATGTAACCAATGAGGACCTTTGCATAAGTCACACAAGGGACTCGATTAAGATTCAGATTGATCCACAGTTTGCGCGTTATTCGCGGTAACTTTATTCGATTTGCGAGGTGTCGAGTTACTTGATTGCTTGCTTGAAGACTCACATTTGTCCACATAAGAATGCGCTTGTTCTAGCGTTTGAATACACTTCTCCAAAAAATTGATTAACGCGTTTAATGTTGAAAAACCGTCCACGTTCGACTGTTACGCTTCCCAAGCTTCGCGAGAGCCAGCATCGAGCTTACGGACAACACAGTGAACAATCCAATTGTTGTAATGTTCGACTGGGCAGTTTAAGTCGCGAAGAGCTCGAACAGATTCTTCGGTAGTATCGATTAACTCATTAAGGTCTTGCGCGCTGCGAGCTTTGTTTGAAGATAACTGAAGCAAGCTTTCAAGTGTTAAAAAGAGTCGGATACGTGGGTTGTCATAACGGCGCACAAGTTTTTCCCAAGCAACATCAAAATTCGCGTCGATAACGTCAAGACCTTTGAGACGATGTGCAGCTTGACCATGTACTGCATTTAATAAATGCTGCAATTTTTCTACTCAGGAGATATTTGATTTGTCTTTTACAAGAGAACAAAATCGCTGCTAAAAGCTTTCCCATTCACCCTGCTTACTGGAAAACGTGGGCAATGCAATAGGAGGAAGTGCAACGTGAGGCGCAGAATTAGTGATATTCTGCACTATTGGAGTCGGTGCTGGCAATTCTTGACTCGGCGCGGGAGGTTGGAGTTCGGTAATCTTATCGCGTATCCGACCCATTGCGATTGCAAATTCAGCTTCGCAAGTCGTATAAAAATCGTCTTTGAAGTAGGCAAGTTCCGCGTTAGCATCTTCCTCAATGATCAACTTATCGTGATTTGCAGTGTATTTGGCCCAGTAACTAGCTATCAACTCTAGTCGAGCTTTATAATAACTAACAGTCCGACTTTCTAATGTGGCCTTTTCAACGGTATTAGTATAAAAATTGCAAATGTAGCTTTGCAGCTTCAATTGTGCTTTGAACAATTCTTTCATGGTGTGTGGAGTAATCAATAACGAAGACAACTAATGCAAAGTTACGCTACTTAATAGCAAACAAAAATAAGATAAAACACAAACAGCTTGAAATACAGCTGCTGTATGAGCAACGAAAAACAATAACAGCGACGACTGCTCTTACCGTCTCTGTTGCCGCACCCTTCCCCGGTGCTCTACCTCATCCAAAGCGCCGATGAACTGGTAGGCCAACGAGAGTAGAGCCGAGCGGGGCGATGAAATCGGTGTGGAAGTGGAAGGTACTCAATTGCGCTGCGAACATCCGCACAAAGAAGAAACGCCGATAGCGCTCGTCGCTCTCCTCCTGCTAGTCGTCTTGTCCCTCTCTTAGAGACGATTTTCAAAATAAGTCGATGTTGTGAAGTGACGTCACTTGACCTTAAAGAAAATTTTAACGAGGAATTTGTTTCTCGGAAGCCGGGCAACCACGCTCTGCTACCATGTTTATTTTTTGACTTTTAAACCTTTTCTGCTTTCGTGACCTGAAGATACGAAGGTCACGAAATGAGCAGAAATGTTTTTTAATGCTCGAAAATTTAAATGCGCATTTAAATTTTCTCCCTGGATAATAATGCTCCAGTTCCGAGAAATCTCCTTTCTTTCTTTATATGGGATTGGCAAGAGATTAACAACCAAAAATCGACTATTAAGTAATTATAATTTGTATTTAACAAAATAATGTACAAAATGTAAGTTGACCAAGAGTTCGCTACGAGGAAACACGAATCTCAGTACGTGGTATAAAGGATGAAGCTCGAGACGACGATGTAGCAAGTCGTTCGAGAAGACCTTGAACTTAATCATAAGCAAGAAAGACTTTAAAGGGGCTCAGCTCGAGACGACGATGAAGCTAGTCGAACGAGCTGGCCTCCAAGAATCAGGCTGATCCTGTTAACCTTTTAATTCGTTAACAAATCACCTCTACTCAGAGAAGACGTGCGCTATACCTTAGGCGACTAGTTAGCGACGATGAGAAGGCTGCCCTGATCCTGACACAATGGTTGCGAGTTTAGCAATAGAAGAGCTGCAGCGACTTTAAATATTAAGCTCGACTACGCGGGAGCGACTTGATACTTGAAAGGTCCGCGTGCTAGTAGAAGGAGCTCAGCCGAACACGCGAGCTCGCCAGCAAAGATACTCAGCGCTCGAGGCCAGAGAGGGAGAGGTAGCACCCACACCTGCGGGTATTGTACTAATTACCCGAGTCAACGACCAAGTGTGTGTGCTCCCACTACTCTAGGCTCCAATCTCCTCACGCCTACATTAGAACGCGTTAACTACACTGATCCCGACAGCCTTCTCTCACAATATTTACTCTTAAGTGAACAGTGTTGTATAAGCAAAGGAAGAGAAGGATGAGACTAAAGGCGAAAGAATACGAGATATAAATGAAACTAGCGACAGTAAGTTTTATCGAGAAGCTATAGACAGTCAGCTGTACTTAGCCAATATAGTCCGACTGGCCATATATTATGCTGTAAACGAACTGAGCAGACATGAGTCAAATCCAATGGCTGAGTAATGGAAGACGGTTTATAAGCTGTTCAAATATTTTCACGGGAAAAATAGAAAAGGATTAACTTATAGAGCGAAAGGAAGTGACGTAGAGTCTTATTCTAACGTGAGTTTCGCTGGCTGCAAAAAAATATCTAGTTTCAACAGGATACATAGTTTAACTTTACGGAGATTCTGTTGCTAGGAAGACCTATAAGCAGAGTTATATCTTCCTATTAACCTATTAAGATGGGTACTTAGTCGCCAGTGCAGCTTGTCAGGAGCTGATGGCAGTAAGAAACCCTCTGGTTCCTGTATCAGATCAGAAATTTCACCTTGTGATTTTCTGGTGTGAGAACAAATCAGCCAAGGTCAGTGCTGAAACAGTAGGAGAAAACAAACAGAGACACACATCAGAATTCAAGGCTCACTATGTCAAGGAGTGTGTTGCTCCCAAAAGACTAGAAATCAGGTGGATTGCCTCTAGAAATCAAGTAGCTGATATATTTACAAAGTCTATCTTATTCTAATAACATGAATGGATGACTTAACAAATCTTGAACGAATTAGACTACAAGATGTATATATAAAGTTATTAAATAGTAATAAACCTTTTTTTTGTTATAGGACCTAATGAAAATTTATCTACCCAGCTATCTAAAGAAATTGTCTGCTTATTTAATTTTATTGTTTATTTTAAATTGTTATTCCTTTATACATACATAATTTTTGGTAAAAAATTAGGTACCACCAAATAAAGATATAGGAAAGAGGGTAAGGTTAGAACCAAGGGTATTCCTATATTTTTTGTTTATTAGCTCCCTGCGGTATATCTGTTTTTTTACGTTCGTTGACTTTCTGTGTATATATATATATGGATACTTTTTTACCCGTGTTGTGCTTGCGCGCACTCAGTCAGTCTCTGATGGGCAGCTCTAATGCTAACTAACCTGTTAATGTAAGTTATACGTCGATTTCTCATTTCAGTAAGACAAATTTTTGAGCCAGAAAATGAAAAACCTCAAAATTTTAATTTACCTTCACCTCTAAAAAATAGAAGGTAAAATCATGTAATGTCACAAACATGATTACGAATAGTTAAAGAATATCTAATAATTTGTGTACTATATAAAACAATNCTTCACCTCTAAAAAATAGAAGGTAAAATCATGTAATGTCACAAACATGATTACGAATAGTTAAAGAATATCTAATAATTTGTGTACTATATAAAACAATATAAAACAAATTCTTATTAAATTTGGAAGAATAAATAAAAAGCTATTATTATCAATGGTACGCGTGGTATAAGTAATATAATTATGCACAGAAATAAACTAGATATTTTATTTCAACCAAAAAAAATATTTAGCCGATAGAGTTGCTTTGACTGAAGTAACTTTATTATAACTTTTAAATAGAATTTCAAGTCGTCAAACTTTTAAACTATCAATAGAATTAAACAATGTTAAAAGGACATTCGTGCAATTAAACTCTAGAAAGAAGAGATTTCTTAAAGTTGATTTATATATTTGCGGTAAAAATAAATAATTTAAAAAAATTTAATAAATAGTCTATCTGATTTAAA
>NW_019384181.1:443936-457891 GCF_000648655.2 Copidosoma floridanum
GCACACACTAGGCTCGGATAGGGTGATTGGGAAGACACAATAAAACACAATAAAATTAAACAGCATAAAAATAACAACTTTTAATGTCACTCAAAGGCCAAGAAATCACAGTTAATATTCACAAAAATTGTAAAGGTTAAAATTATTCAGGAGAAAATAAATACTGTCTATAGTCTTAAAGCAACGAACTATTGAAATATATGAAGGCGAAGAATGTAGAAAGAAAAGAGTCAAGTTGAATAACACAATATGTAAACACGCACTGGCCTTGTGCTCGCAAGAGAGTTTGAAAGTTACACGAAATAAATGTGCAAATGAAAGCACTGATATAGTATAACTGATTGAAATATTGATTAACTAAAAACCACTGTCTGTAAAAATGCACAATTACTGTCTGTGGAAATACGCAAGAGTTCCACTGAGTCTTGCTGTTGATAATTACTGGTAGTTCGATGAAATTAACTATTTGAGCTGGTCTGCAGATTATTCAGTGAGCAACTTAAACAAAACACTAAGCGCATTGTGCACAACTGAGTTTTGTCCACTGTATTGAGAGAGTTAATCAGAAGATTTACACTAGCATTTAAGGTGATGTATGCACCTTTGAGTGCTAGAGTTTAGCAACGTAAATTAAGAGAGTCTATCTTCGACGAGAGCTGAGTATAATCTGGCGCTTACAGTGTACCAGGCTTGCCGCGTGAATACGCACACACACACCTGCAGCGCGCCAAGTCGACCAAGCGTACACGCACAGAGTGTTGAGCCGACAGAGACTACAAATGTATACTATATACACAAAGGCCGGGCCTACTGTCGGTCGCTCTCATTTCCAACAGTAGAAGCAATGGTAAAGATTTGTAAAAAACATGTGAATGAATGATCGCTCAATAAAGTCGGCGGTAGAAATTACTTAAAATGAAACAATAAACTTTATAGTAAGAATCTAGTCTTCATGATTCTTGGTTTAAAAAAGTGAAAAATAAATTTTAGGACAGTTTGTACTGTAAATAGAAATGTTATGTACAATCTTCACTACTTACATGTAACATGTCACTCACGGTTTCAGGTAATAATTTTTGCTGTTTTATTTGTTGAAATACAGTTTTCAACGACTGTGACATTAACTGCTTGATCAAATCCATTTTCTATATTGAATAATCTAAAGTGTCCAAATTTATATTGGCAAATGATTTTTTCAATAAAATGTTTGGTGAAATATACCTATTAAGAAATATCGTATTAATTGTTGTTAATCAAGTGAATAACTTTCATTTATCTTCAACATTAAACAATAAAGCAAAGAAAGTGAAAAAAATGACATTACAGTACGTGCTATTTTGTTTATTTTCTACAATGTTGTGATTATTTTTCACGCCATTTGAGATCCCTTTGGTTGTGGTAGGTTCAATGTTCTCAGAACTAATTTGACTTGGACTAAGTACGTGACACCTTAGGACATGTTCACTTACACTTGGTATGTTATCGTTTGATAGAATTTCACTCGTGCTATGTGTATGAGGTTCATTAGTTCTAAATTTAAAATTAATACGATTCACAATGTGTTATTACTATTAATTATAGTTTCTCATTGAATTACCAACTTACATATTCGCTGCTTCATTTCTAATAGCATAACTATCATTAATGCAAATTGATTCATGCAGATTTTGATCATTTTTACTAGTTTTTGCATCAACAGTACTTCTAAAAAGAGTACATAATTAAGTTACAGGAATTTTACGAAAAATTATTAATAACATAGTTGTGAAAATCTTACTCTGTGTTACAAGTATCATCGAAAAATATTGCAGGAGTGGAACCTTTTTTCAACATTCGTTTTGTGCATAAGCCAGAATATTGAAAACAGTCAGCAGAAAAGTGTAAACCACAAACATATAAACTTTTTATTGAAGTCCACGTCTTAAAATTATTGGTGATAACATCACACCATTTCTTGTAAAAAACTTGATCTGATGGAAATCTGCACAAAATAATAATGTACTTAAATCTGAAAGAAATAAAATATTATCATAACCTACAATTATCACTTTTTTTCAAAGTATATTTGGAAACTTACTTATGAAATGATAAATTCCCATAGTCAGGATCATCTACCCTTAAGCGGCAATTTGGTGTACAACAAATTTTTGACACATAAGTCAATTAATTTGTCATTGAAAAATTAATGTTTATTTACAGTATTTACACAGCACAGAGTATATAGCTCACTGTATACCTTACATGCTCTCTTTCGGCAGCTGCTTTTGGTAACCAATGAGCGTTCAGCAAGAGAGAGAAAGTTGTCAACTCCTCTATACCTTTCTCTCTCGCACCCTAACCACACTTTGGAAGCAGGCAGGCTTTTTCCAGGTCTTTATGCTCTAAGGTTGAATCTTTCTTCTTGAAGTTTCATAGTGTTCCACTTATTACAGTTCGTAAAAATTACGGAAAAGCCCAGATTGTACAGAAGTTTTTGTAAGGAATTACTTGTAGTTTTAAGGTATGGAGTAATAATTTTAGATTTATCAATTATTATTATGTTGTTTAGTAGACTGTCAGATTTACAAATCTTATTTTAACATTGAACTCTATTTCCCATTAGTTGGCAAGAGAAAAAGCTAAGGTCACCATTATTTTCATGCATCTCTCAAACAGTAATTAAATTTTTTGTTCTAAATCTATTGATATATTTTAAAATATTTGTCAATCAAACCCATTATTATTGCTTTTTTAACATGTATATTATAGGGTGAAAAAAAGTTCAAACTTCTGCCTAAGAAGGAGCTCTTACTATACCAATCAATTATTTTTCATTCTTATTATGATTATACTAAAAACAGTAAAAAAATTTCTACTTTAATGTTATTAATATCTGCTTATTTGAGAATTAAAAGAGCCGTCGTTCATATATTTTAAATAAAGCAATACTGACTCCAATAATTCTGGCAGCACCTTATCTTCTAGGAGACTTAAAGTTATATCCCTCAATATCGGACTACAACAACTACCCATGGGGCAGTCTTTTATCTGTTTATAGTACTTTTGATTAAATATAAATTGTGTGAAGTCAAGAAAAAACCTCAAACCATTTAGGAACTTTTCCTTTAACATGTGTGAGAAACCTCCTAAAAATTTCTATTTTCTTGAAATACCTTGAGTTATTAAATTATGTGGTAGAATTATGTACAAAAATATAACATCAAGTAAAATAACCTTATATCTATATTGGACCATAATACCTCATAGTTAACTTTTTTAATCATAACTTAATTTTAAAGCATGGCTAGATTTTGGAATATTAGGTGTTGATAATATAGATTAAACTTTTTCAAAAACATAAAGAGAAGAACCAATGTTAAAAGTTATGCCTCTAGCAAGAAAGTTTATTTTGGGTACTTTTATCAACCCATGTGCTCTGGCTATTTTTTAAGGATAGTAGAGGTGTTACTGACCAGGGAGATATCTGGGGCTGCGTCCACAGTAAAAGAATTTTCTGGTAGCCACTAACTAGTACCCCTGAACGTTGACTGAAACTAGTGCCATCTAGCGCGATCTCGTGATTTAAAACAATTCCTAGGACTCTCAGTTCAATGAGCATATCCAAGATCAGTGATTATAAGTCAGCCTCAGCTATTCTCTGGATTTCATCGTAAAAGCCAGTGCATTGGTAAAGCTTAGCTTTGTTCGGCAAACTACTATTAAGTAGATAATTCACACTGTCAAACTTTCTAGAAAATTTAGGATTCTTACTAACTCGTTCTGGGATAAAACACATACAATCTTGATCACCACCTGGACTACACCTGTTCAACCAAGCTGCTAAGGCAGCTCGTGTAAACCCCGAGTATGGCACGCAGACTACATAAAAGTATTGGGTAATGCATTGCTTAAGTTGCGTATGCACTTGTAAGCAACCTAATTTCTAGTAAGGATAGTATAATCTGGTGAAATTAAGCCTATTACTATGCTACTGTAGCTTCCTTGTATTTTAATTTTATAATTATGCATATACATCAGGTGCGTTTTCGTATCATCTGACGTGCCCTTGTACGTCGTGTATTACAGGCGATGCGTACCAAGGCTAACAAGCACGTCTTGACATCTGAGCGCCACTAATCATTTGCGTAGGACCANGGCTTAAAAAAAGCACTATTTATTATTGAAGAAATTATAATTATATTATTAGTTGTAACACTACGTAGATTAACCTATACTTTAAATGTAGAAAGAACACTCGGCAATCATGTCTCCCTTTGCCTCCATCAAAGTATTCAGCATTTCACGCACTCTCATCGTATATCGCTATGGTTCTATTTGCTTTGACACTATGCAAACAAGGGTATGTTACTTCATTTGGAGTCGTATTGATTTCATCATTCTCAATACTGATGTAACATTTTGCTTCTGAATTTTGTATTACTGACCAGTACGATGCTTACAGTTATTGTAATTTTTACAGTTTTCAGTTAGTAAACTTGTATTATTTAGCATTTATTTTATATTGAGGTCTCAAAAGTCTCAGAATGACGTACTTTTCTGGCACGAGATGGTGCCAATACACTTACAAGAAGTGGATACATAATCTTGGAGTCGTAGTCAATAATACAAGCCAACAATTTAGCTAATTACCAGTGCGCAACATTTTGGCAGCTATTACCATCTTTATCAGGCATCTTACTTTACTGACTTTACGTAAAGAAGATAATGCAGTTGGTGTTAGCCAACATTCATGATGAAACTTTTTTAAAATCTTTACCATAACAAGTTTTGTTCTCGTCATACAGCCATAAGTTAAAATAATATGTCCAATGGTAACTAAAAAACCAAACTATGTACGAACAACTTCAGAATTTCTTCTAAAGTTTAACAAGATATTATAGAAATTTACATTGACTTATGGTAACTGTAGCAAACATAAGAACATTAAACTTATTACTATATGATGAAAGCAGGATTTGTTATCGTTAAGTTTTTCAAGAAGACATGTCACGAACGTTGGTGAATACTAACTATATTATCTTCTGTATGTAAAGTCAGTAAAGTAAGACGTCTGCTTAATGTGGCAAAGAGCCACCTGTTTGTAGTTTATGTATAAGTGAGTATCTTCACTTCAATTAAAATTGTCGACGTTTTGCCACTCACAGAGTTCTCTTTCAGACATATTAACCTGTAGATAATAAATAACACATTGACAATATTATACCTCGTTGTATTTTAAATTAAACTCGTTAACTACACAGAAACTTAAAAATATATCAATTAGCTATTCATACAGCCCCACTCCAGCAGATGCCTCAAGCACTTCCCACAGTTCGCACCAGCATCTCAACTTCAACTTACATGTCAAATTATCCAATAAAATTACATATAGGTAAAAAAATTATTCACATGTATAGTTACATAAGATAATAAAAACAATATTCACAAAATATTTTCCATGCTCTGAATGGATATATCTCTAAAGAACCAACAATTCATATGATTTTCTCACCCAAAACGTACACAAAGAAACTAAAGTATCGACAATGAGACATCACCACAGATCAATCCTATATAGACCACCACCACATTGTCGATGTCATCCAATTTATTAATGCATACAGCCAATTTTTTAAGTATACGAAACACAGTCAACCAGCCTTTTCCCCGGTCACTGACACCTATACAGTCCTAATAAAGTAGCACCCCATATTTGTCTGCCCATGAAGGTGTATAACATGTCTTATTCAGCCAGAAACTCCACTGTTCAAAAATGCATAATAAAGCCTTTACTGTGATGTTTTATATATCAATTCAATAAAAATTTTGTATTATTCAAATAATTTTNTTAGGACTGTATAGGTGTCAGTGACCGGGGAAAAGGCTGGTTGACTGTGTTTCGTATACTTAAAAAATTGGCTGTATGCATTAATAAATTGGATGACATCGACAATGTGACAGTCGTTGAAAACTGTATTTCAACAAATAAAACAGCAAAAATTATTACCTGAAACCGTGAGTGACATGTTACATGTAAGTAGTGAAGATTGTACATAACATTTCTATTTACAGTACAAACTGTCCTAAAATTTATTTTTCACTTTTTTAAACCAAGAATCATGAAGACTAGATTCTGCGTATTTCGAAAGATTGGGGCCCTACTATACCAAATAAATAACGTCATAAGCGCAACAATTTAGTATTGAGGCACGTTTTCGTACTAAAATAACGACTCACTCACTATAGACACTATAACCTAGTCCCAAATAGTACATAGAAGCGCCATCTACTGTATACTTTTAATCAGATTTTTTTTCGCCACCAGTCCTATGTTAAGTGGGCTTCTATAAGCGTCTATATTCGTTGATTCAACCTTAGAGCATAAAGACCTGGAAAAAGCCTGCCTGCTTCCAAAGTGTGGTTAGGGTGCGAGAGAGAAAGGTATAGAGGAGTTGACAACTTTCTCTCTCTTGCTGAACGCTCATTGGTTACCAAAAGCAGCTGCCGAAAGAGAGCATGTAAGGTATACAGTGAGCTATATACTCTGTGCTGTNGAATTTTCTGGTAGCCACTAACTAGTACCCCTGAACGTTGACTGAAACTAGTGCCATCTAACGCGATCTCGTGATTTTAAACAATTCCTAGTACTCTCAGTTCAATGAGCATATCCAAGATCAGTGATTATAAGTCAGCCTTAGCTATTCTCTGGATTTCATCGTAAAAGCCAGTGCATTGGTAAAGCTTAGATTTGTTCGGCAAACTACTATTAAGTAGATAATTCACACTGTCAAACTTTCTAGAAAATTTAGGATTCTTACTAACTCGTTCTGGGATAAAACACATACAATCTTGATCACCACCTGGACTACACCTGTTCAACCAAGCTGCTAAGGCAGCATGTGTGAACCCCGAGTAGGCACGCAGACGGACTGATGGATTCTTAGGAGATTATTCACCTCCTTACTGTCCCGCACTATTTCTAGCGGATGTATACCGTCAGTTTGCTCGTTTTCTTTTGCAAACTCCTCGCAGGCTTTTGATATCATAAGGTGATGAGCCTCTATCCGTCGTATTACGGCTGCGTTGATATCCTCCACCGGCTCAAAATCCTCGGGGACGTGATTTTCCGCGAGCCACTGGTAAAGGTGGTGCTTGTTGTTAAGACGATTCAAATTTATAAACTAAGATTTTTCCTTAGTTGATAACGCCAACACAATGTATTGGACTTGTTTATTTGGTTTTTCTTCAATAGAAAAAGTTATTTTCCCATTGTTTTAAAAATCATTTTCAATATAAAATTTAACGTAGAGTACGATGGTTATCTATAAAAAGTGCTACAACGTGAGGGATATTCTTAAACATTTAAATCAGTCAGAATAATTAGAAATTTTGTATACCTTTCCTTGCAAACATTTTTTTCTGAAAACTCACAGATTTTGTCTGGTTAAAAAAGAACCTGAGTTATGAATTTTTTTCTCCTTTATGTAAAAAAATCCCTTGAATACGTGTTGCTTTTTTTTAAACAGAACCCATAAAAGGAAGTTTTAGACAAATCGAAGAGAGGTCAGTAATGAAGTGTTCGGTTTGTAAAATAATTATCTATGTGGAGTGTGAACGTTTAGTTCAGTAAAAGTTTTCAACGTTTCCCCACTCAAGGAGGTATCTTCCAGACATATTAACCTGTAGATTATAGATAACACATTGGTAATATTATATCTGGTTTTTTTTGGTAAACAAAGACTTTGAAATATAATAATTAACGATAACATACAACCTGCTTGAACATGTGCCTTAAGCTCTTCCCACATTTCCCAACCTGCATGTCAACTTTAACTTAAATATTTCATTCTAAAATACAACTATATATAGATAAAAACATTACTTACGTTTACAACTATGTGAGGCAATAAAAACAATCCGTACAATTTACTATCCAGCCACACTAAATAGACATTTCTCCAAAAAATGACCAATTCAAATGACTCTCTCACGCGAAACATACACAGAGAAGCGTGCAACGATGCCATGATGAGACGTAGAAGTATCAAAAACAGAGCAAGCCAAACTACATGACTGACAATAAGTCACCATCATAGACTTATCCCGTATAGACCACTACCACGTTCTCAGTGTCACCCAATTTATTAATGCATACACCTAGTTCTGCAAGTCTACGAGATACAGTCAGCCAGGCTGCGTCCACAGTAAAAAAACTTTCTAGCAGCCAAGATTACTAGTACTCCTGAACGTTGACTGACCCTAGCGCCATCTAGAGCGATCTTGTGTTTTAAAACAATTCATAGAATTCTCGGTTGAATAAGCATATCCAAGATCAGTGATTATGAGTTAGCCTCAGCTATCCTCTGGATCTCATTGTGAAAGCGAGTGCATTAGTAAAGCTAAGCTTTGTTTGGCAAACCACTATTAAGTAGATAATTCACATTGTCGAACTTTCTAGAAAATTTAGGATTCTTACTAACTCGTCCTGGGATAAAACACATACAATCTCGATCACCACCTGAACTACACCTGTTCAACCAAGCTGCTAAGGCAACTCGTGTGAACCCCAAGTATGGCACGCAGACAACATGAAAGTATTGGGCAATGCCTTGCTTAAGTTGGGCATGCGCTTGTAAGCAACCCAATTTCTAGTCAGAATAGTCTGGCAAAATTGAGCCTATCACTATGCTACCAAAGCTTCCTTGCATTTTAGTTTCATAATTATGCATATACATCAGGTGCGTTTTCGTATCATCTGACGTACCCTTGTACGTCGTGTATTACAGGCGATGCGTACCAAGGCTAACAAGCACGTTAGGTGGAGTTGGAATCGCTGGTCCTACGCAAATGATTAGTGGCGCTCAGATGTCAAGACGTGCTTGTTAGCCTTGGTACGCATCGCCTGTAATACACGACGTACAAGGGCACGTCAGATGATACGAAAACGCACCTGATGTATATGCATAATTATAAAATTAAAATACAAGGAAGCTACAGTAGCATAGTAATAGGCTTAATTTCACCAGATTATACTATCCTTACTAGAAATTAGGTTGCTTACAAGTGCATACGCAACTTAAGCAATGCATTACCCAATACTTTTATGTAGTCTGCGTGCCATACTCGGGGTTTACACGAGCTGCCTTAGCAGCTTGGTTGAACAGGTGTAGTCCAGGTGGTGATCAAGATTGTATGTGTTTTATCCCAGAACGAGTTAGTAAGAATCCTAAATTTTCTAGAAAGTTTGACAGTGTGAATTATCTACTTAATAGTAGTTTGCCGAACAAAGCTAAGCTTTACCAATGCACTGGCTTTTACGATGAAATCCAGAGAATAGCTGAGGCTGACTTATAATCACTGATCTTGGATATGCTCATTGAACTGAGAGTCCTAGGAATTGTTTTAAATCACGAGATCGCGCTAGATGGCACTAGTTTCAGTCAACGTTCAGGGGTACTAGTTAGTGGCTACCAGAAAATTCTTTTACTGTGGACGCAGCCCCAGATATCTCCCTGGTCAGTAACACCTCTACTATCCTTAAAAAATAGCCAGAGCACATGGGTTGATAAAAGTACCCAAAATAAACTTTCTTGCTAGAGGCATAACTTTTAACATTGGTTCTTCTCTTTATGTTTTTGAAAAAGTTTAATCTATATTATCAACACCTAATATTCCAAAATCTAGCCATGCTTTAAAATTAAGTTATGATTAAAAAAGTTAACTATGAGGTATTATGGTCCAATATAGATATAAGGTTATTTTACTTGATGTTATATTTTTGTACATAATTCTACCACATAATTTAATAACTCAAGGTATTTCAAGAAAATAAAAATTCTTAGGAGGTTTCTCACACATGTTAAAGAAGAAGTTCCTAAATGGTTTGAGGTTTTTTCTTGACTTCACACAATTTATATTTAATCAAAAGTACTATAAACAGATAAAAGACTGCCCCATGGGTAGTTGTTGTAGTCCGATATTGAGGGATATAACTTTAAGTCTCCTAGAAGATAAGGTGCTGCCAGAATTATTGGAGTCAGTATTGCTTTATTTAAAATATATGAACGACGGCTCTTTTAATTCTCAAATAAGCAGATATTAATAACATTAAAGTAGAAATTTTTTTACTGTTTTTAGTATAATCATAATAAGAATGAAAAATAATTGATTGGTATAGTAAGAGCTCCTTCTTAGGCAGAAGTTTGAACTTTTTTTCACCCTATAATATACATGTTAAAAAAGCAATAATAATGGGTTTGATTGACAAATATTTTAAAATATATCAATAGATTTAGAACAAAAAATTTAATTACTGTTTGAGAGATGCATGAAAATAATGGTGACCTTAGCTTTTTCTCTTGCCAACTAATGGGAAATAGAGTTCAATGTTAAAATAAGATTTGTAAATCTGACAGTCTACTAAACAACATAATAATAATTGATAAATCTAAAATTATTACTCCATACCTTTAAACTACAAGTAATTCCTTACAAAAACTTCTGTACAATCTGGGCTTTTCCGTAATTTTTACGAACTGAAATAAGTGGATTACTATAAAACTTCAAGAAGAAAGATTCAACCAACGAATATAGACGCTTATAGAAGCCCACTTCTGTGTTAAAAAGTGGCGAAGAGTTTGTTGGGTACCAAGATAGTAGTTCTGGTACCCAGCCACGTAGAGGCGCTGGTGGCTGAGCGCTCTGAATTAATGAGATACATGCGGAAATTTCAAATTTCAAATGATGCAATGAGAAACTTTGCGCATATTATTCCTGATTACGTGAAATATATACGTATGTACATATTAAGTTTGTACTTGATTTAATGTTTTTCAGTACCAATGTGTGTTTTCTTGATTATTAATTGGTCAATGGTCCATCCAACGTGTACATTTACATATTCATAAGTATACTATTATACATTATCGTGAAGGTAGCACGGTAAAGAGAATACCAATTACATTTTTAAATTGTATTTACAATAACGATCCCTACATTGGCTATCTATTAGTACATATTATAATTTTTTACTATTCATTGTGATGACAACATAGTACTGGTGAGAACAATAGGTAGACTATTTTTTCGATAATGTAGGTAGCATTATCAATGATAATTCTCACATTTCTATAAATTTTACATACAACAAATGCATCTGCTCGAAATTCGTAAACATTATTCGGACCGTTTGTAGCTGGTTTTATCAAAGATTGAAATTGTTTTTAATGTTTCCGAATATTTTAATGTTTGTTTAAGGATTTTTATCCATTTATAATTTATTTATATTTATTTACAATTACTGTATGTACAGTACAATAAAAAAAATTTTTTTTTGACAATTGTACCTTTTAATATTATTTGTGTTACCGAAGTAAAGCTCTCATTGGGTTCGAAAAAATTTTGAATTATTGCCTACTACTGGTTCATTCAAATCCCGCGCGCATATTTTGACCAATAGCCGGGAGCACACTCTGCTCTATCTCGTTTTATTATTGTTTTGACAAGTTTATGCAGGATCCTTGTTTGTAAAAAAAAATTGCTCGTGTGTCACTATCAGAACGGACGCAGTCAAGAGATTTTGAAATTGGCTGATGAACGCAGTAATAGTGTTTTAATCCGGTATTGTAAAATATTTTGTCCAGTGACGGATAAATTAACAGTTTTTTGTATGTTCATGAGAACGAAAAATGCCTTCACCCCGTATCCAGTGTTCCTTTATAGACTGTTGTAATTCGAAACAAAAAACACCATCAAAGTCGTTTCACAGATTTCCCACGGATGACTCCTGGTACGTTTTTTCTTTATTGTTTCTACCAGTGTAATAAATATTTCTGAAGAAAGTGCAACGTTGTGATTGTTTCATCATGTACATGATGATACAAATAACTTTTACGCACATATTTCCTTATGAGAAATAGGATAAAATATCGAGACAGGGATATTCGTTTTTAATACAAACGTTATAATCGATTTTAACACAGGCGCGATCAGTGGATTAAAAACATCGGAAACATACATCTTGTGGGACTGGAAAAATGACAGTTTGACAACAGACGAGTGTGCAGTGATCACTTCGAGGAANGTATTCACGCGGCAAGCCTGGTACACTGTAAGCGCCAGATTATACTCAGCTCTCGTCGAAGATAGACTCTCTTAATTTACGTTGCTAAACTCTAGCACTCAAAGGTGCATACATCACCTTAAATGCTAGTGTAAATCTTCTGATTAACTCTCTCAATACAGTGGACAAAACTCAGTTGTGCACAATGCGCTTAGTGTTTTGTTTAAGTTGCTCACTGAATAATCTGCAGACCAGCTCAAATAGTTAATTTCATCGAACTACCAGTAATTATCAACAGCAAGACTCAGTGGAACTCTTGCGTATTTCCACAGACAGTAATTGTGCATTTTTACAGACAGTGGTTTTTAGTTAATCAATATTTCAATCAGTTATACTATATCAGTGCTTTCATTTGCACATTTATTTCGTGTAACTTTCAAACTCTCTTGCGAGCACAAGGCCAGTGCGTGTTTACATATTGTGTTATTCAACTTGACTCTTTTCTTTCTACATTCTTCGCCTTCATATATTTCAATAGTTCGTTGCTTTAAGACTATAGACAGTATTTATTTTCTCCTGAATAATTTTAACCTTTACAATTTTTGTGAATATTAACTGTGATTTCTTGGCCTTTGAGTGACATTAAAAGTTGTTATTTTTATGCTGTTTAATTTTATTGTGTTTTATTGTGTCTTCCCAATCACCCTATCCGAGCCTAGTGTGTGCACTGTGTAACGCATACGCCTCGAACACCTACAAAAAAGAATAGAATCAAATATTGTTATCTGTTTCTTTCAATCATTTGTTTATTTTTACATTTATTAATTGAGATTTCTCGAGCAGGTTTTATGAAAGATCTATGTTGAAAATTACGCGATGCGACCAGTGTCTATTTATACTTACTAGTGAAACTAGTCATTCTAAACTATTGAATAGAAAAAATCGTGGACATTTAATTAAGACATACAGGGACGTAGTTTTAATTGGTAAAATCTTAGAACAAAATATCCGAATATTTTATAAGCCTAAAGTTGGAATTTTTAAGGAATTGTAATAAGTTTGTTATAAACAAATTCCTGAAAATATTCTCTCAATTCAGCATTCGTCAAATGTTCATAAACATTGTAATAATATTATTAAAACTATTTAAAAAAGTACCTGATGATTGGGATTAAACATATCGAGACACAAAAAAAACAAACAAAGAAAAAAAAAATTAGATGATTGTATCGTAAGTTAGCTCACTAATACAACGAATGAATAGTTTTATTTTTATTGAGTTATTGTCTTTTTATTTATCTATTTATTTATTTATTTTAATCACTCATTGCACTTTTGTATTAATATCATCAAAGATAAATTTAAATGTAGTAACATTGATATATAATTAATATTAATTAATTGCAGTTAAAAAAAATAGAATGTTCAGAATTACAATTTGAAGAAAAGAAATTATTAATAAAAACGTGTGATTATTATTTTTAAAAAACTACTAAATTAAAAAGAAAATACTAGATGTTAGAAAATTTTCACTGCCAACGGTTTCATTCCTTCGGTTTATAATAATTAAATAGAAATAATCTCTTGAAAGCAAATAAATTCTTTCCAATAAAAAAAAAAAAAATGTTGCAGTGAGAATCAAGCTTTCGATGCTCCCGTGCGTTAACTTAATCCGAAAGTGGGTTAACGAGTTAGATTTATCTCCCGGGCGAAACATTTCATTACTACGTCTATTACAAGACAAAAGTAGTAATATGACTGAAAAAGAACGCGAATGTATACTTATGTGGGACGAAATGTCAATAAAAACTTGGTTGCAATACGATCCCAAAAGAGATTTGATCGAAGGTTTTGCCGATCTAGGCATATTCGGTCGTTCACCACGCCGTGGGAATCATGTGTTGGTATTTTTATT
>NW_019384181.1:458766-497446 GCF_000648655.2 Copidosoma floridanum
TAATAGTTAAAAAAAAAAGATCACACATGAAAAATATTGTTGATTATAATGATAAGTCAGTTTTGGTAAGACATTGTAGTAAAGGGGGACATTTGTAAGATTTAAAAAAAATAAAAGTTTTGGATACAGAAAAGTCTGGGTTTAAAAGAGTGTTTTTAGAATTACTACACAGTTTTTGCCACCCTCACAGCATTTGTTCAAAATCCAATTTAAAAAAATTATTTGAATAATACAAAATTTTTATTGAATTGATATATAAAACATCACAGTAAAGGCTTTATTATGCATTTTTGAACAGTGGAGTTTCTGGCTAAATAAGACATGTTATACACCTTCATGGGCAGACAAATATGGGGTCCTACTTTATTAGGACTGTATAGGTGTCAGTGACCGGGGAAAAGGCTGGTTGACTGTGTTTCGTATACTTAAAAAATTGGCTGTATGCATTAATAAATTGGATGACATCGACAATGTGGTGGTGGTCTATATAGGATTGATCTGTGGTGATGTCTCATTGTCGATACTTTAGTTTCTTTGTGTACGTTTTGGGTGAGAAAATCATATGAATTGTTGGTTCTTTAGAGATATATCCATTCAGAGCATGGAAAATATTTTGTGAATATTGTTTTTATTATCTTATGTAACTATACATGTGAATAATTTTTTTACCTATATGTAATTTTATTGGATAATTTGACATGTAAGTTGAAGTTGAGATGCTGGTGCGAACTGTGGGAAGTGCTTGAGGCATCTGCTGGAGTGGGGCTGTATGAATAGCTAATTGATATATTTTTAAGTTTCTGTGTAGTTAACGAGTTTAATTTAAAATACAACGAGGTATAATATTGTCAATGTGTTATTTATTATCTACAGGTTAATATGTCTGAAAGAGAACTCTGTGAGTGGCAAAACGTCGACAATTTTAATTGAAGTGAAGATACTCACTTATACATAAACTACAAACAGGTGGCTCTTTGCCACATTAAGCAGACGTCTTACTTTACTGACTTTACATACAGAAGATAATATAGTTAGTATTCACCAACGTTCGTGACATGTCTTCTTGAAAAACTTAACGATAACAAATCCTGCTTTCATCATATAGTAATAAGTTTAATGTTCTTATGTTTGCTACAGTTACCATAAGTCAATGTAAATTTCTATAATATCTTGTTAAACTTTAGAAGAAATTCTGAAGTTGTTCGTACATAGTTTGGTTTTTTAGTTACCATTGGACATATTATTTTAACTTATGGCTGTATGACGAGAACAAAACTTGTTATGGTAAAGATTTTAAAAAAGTTTCATCATGAATGTTGGCTAACACCAACTGCATTATCTTCTTTACGTAAAGTCAGTAAAGTAAGATGCCTGATAAAGATGGTAATAGCTGCCAAAATGTTGCGCACTGGTAATTAGCTAAATTGTTGGCTTGTATTATTGACTACGACTCCAAGATTATGTATCCACTTCTTGTAAGTGTATTGGCACCATCTCGTGCCAGAAAAGTACGTCATTCTGAGACTTTTGAGACCTCAATATAAAATAAATGCTAAATAATACAAGTTTACTAACTGAAAACTGTAAAAATTACAATAACTGTAAGCATCGTACTGGTCAGTAATACAAAATTCAGAAGCAAAATGTTACATCAGTATTGAGAATGATGAAATCAATACGACTCCAAATGAAGTAACATACCCTTGTTTGCATAGTGTCAAAGCAAATAGAACCATAGCGATATACGATGAGAGTGCGTGAAATGCTGAATACTTTGATGGAGGCAAAGGGAGACATGATTGCCGAGTATATCCGAATATTTTATAAGCCTAAAGTTGGAATTTTTAAGGAATTGTAATAAGTTTGTTATAAACAAATTCCTGAAAATATTCTCTCAATTCAGCATTCGTCAAATGTTCATAAACATTGTAATAATATTATTAAAACTATTTAAAAAAGTACCTGATGATTGGGATTAAACATATCGAGACACAAAAAAAACAAACAAAGAAAAAAAAAATTAGATGATTGTATCGTAAGTTAGCTCACTAATACAACGAATGAATAGTTTTATTTTTATTGAGTTATTGTCTTTTTATTTATCTATTTATTTATTTATTTTAATCACTCATTGCACTTTTGTATTAATATCATCAAAGATAAATTTAAATGTAGTAACATTGATATATAATTAATATTAATTAATTGCAGTTAAAAAAAATAGAATGTTCAGAATTACAATTTGAAGAAAAGAAATTATTAATAAAAACGTGTGATTATTATTTTTAAAAAACTACTGAATTAAAAAGAAAATACTAGATGTGAGCAAATTTTTACTGCCAACGGTTTCATTCCTTCGGTTTATAATAATTAAATAAAAATAATCTCTTCAAAGCAAATAACTTCTTTCCAAAAAAAAAAAAAAAATGTTGCAGTGAGAATCAAGCTTTCGATGCTCTATCCTGTAGGCTGAAACGTTAACCACTAAGCCATCGTGGAGCCATTACAAGCTATTATAAAAAACTCGTATTTAAGGTGCTTATCCCAAAAGAGGGCTTTTATTTGTGTTAACGTGTCTGTGTCTGGCGGGAGGAAGGGGGAGCTTGCTTTGACCGTATGATGGATGGGGATTAGAAGTAACCAATAAGCGTTCAGTAAGAGAGAGAAAGGTATCAACTGCTCTATACCTTTCTCTCTCGCACCTTTGCTACAGTTTCTTAACATTGGCATGATACAGTGAGCTTACTCCAGGTCTGTATGCGCTAAGGATTCAACTAAAACTATCAACAAAAGATCTGTCGTGTACGTTGTTTTTTGCAAGGGTTGTGACACTTGCTATATTATGGACAAACCTCTGTTAATAGTTAAAAAAAAAAGATCACATGAAAAATATTGTTGATGATAATGATAAGTCAGTTTTGGTAAGACATTGTAGTAAAGGGGGACATTTGTAAGATTTAAAAAAAATAAAAGTTTTGGATACAGAAAAGTCTGGGTTTAAAAGAGTGTTTTTAGAATTACTACACAGTTTTTGCCACCCTCATAGCATTTGTTCAAAATCCAATTTAAAAAAATTATTTGAACAATACAAAATTTTTATTGAATTGATATATAAAACATTACAGTAAAGGCTTTATTATGCATTTTTGAACAGTGGAGTTTCTGGCTAAATAAGACATGTTATACACCTTCATGGGCAGACAAATATGGGGTCCTACTTTATTAGGACTGTATAGGTGTCAGTGACCGGGGAAAAGGCTGGTTGACTGTGTTTCGTATACTTAAAAAATTGGCTGTATGCATTAATAAATTGGATGACATCGACAATGTGGTGGTCGTCTATATAGGATTGATCTGTGGTGATGTCTCATTGTCGATACTTTAGTTTCTTTGTGTACGTTTTGGGTGAGAAAATCATATGAATTGTTGGTTCTTTAGAGATATATCCATTAAGAGCATGGAAAACATTTTGTGAATATTGTTTTTATTATCTTATGTAACTATACATGTGAATAATTTTTTTACCTATATGTAATTTTATTGGATGATTTGACATGTAAGTTGAAGTTGAGATGCTGGTGCGAACTGTGGGAAGTGCTTGAGGCATCTGCTGGAGTGGGGCTGTATGAATAGCCACGATCCAAGCCACGACCGTTTTTTGAAAGTTCCTTTTTCTTTGTAAAAGTAAACATTGCTGTATTCAATAAATCTAAAGTCTTTTACTTACTGTCTCGTCATTGTGTTTACCTGCTTCGCACCTCTGTCATCCTTGAGCCCGGGGTAAGCTCTTAGTACCACAATTCCCCAAAGTGGCGATCCTGCCAGGATACTCATCACGAGGTAAGCAGTGCAGTGCCCTTGTTTAGTGAAAAAAAAAACAAAAACAAAAAAAAAGTGAGATACCTAGCGTTGCGAACAAACAAAAAGGCAAGTGGATGCGACCAAGTTAGCTAGCCGGCTTCTTGTGTTCAATCTTCATTCTCTTGCATTATACCCACGACCTGCCGTCTAGGTCAATTTGCCCTCGGCCGTCGAGTTCGCGCTTGAGCACGCTGCCCTCCCGGGTCGGCGATTTGCTCGAGAGCCTCGATCGCATTAGGTGACGTGCGCGCACCTGCATACCCCCTTCCGCGAGTGAGTCTGGGTTATTCCTGATCGCACGACGTGGAGCGTCTCCACGGCAGACTCTACGGTGCACCACGAGGCTGGCAATATAACCTCGCAAGCGCATCTTAACGACTCTCTCCTTCTCTCTCTCTCTTATGCTCTCCGTGTGCGACAGTGTAGCGTGAGGGCTTTGTGTATGTGCGCGGACACGAATGTAAGATTTTTTTTTTTTTTCGCCCGTTAGCGTTCGCTATACACCTCACGCTGCAGCGACTCAAATTCTCGCCACTCTTTCCAACGAGTGCGACTAATTTGCATCCGCACTGCTCTGTAGAAGCGCACGTTGCTGGAGTAGGTGGATCGGCTTTTTTCACCCTGGCCGACGCCGGCGAGGAAACGTCGTCAACGCGCGAAGAACGTCACGCGTGCCGACTCCAACAGAAGAAGGAGGCGCAGCTTCAGCAAGACCTACGTGCCACACAACTACAGCAAACCGCGCCCACGCCCGCAAACAGTGTGCAGCCGTCGTTAACCCAGGACACGCCGACACGGATAGTCGCTGGTCAACAACATCCACGCACTATGACGGCTCCCTGGCCCCAGCTTCCTCGTTTTTGGGCCAAGTCGCCGGCCACATGGTTTGTACAAATTGAGGCAGTTTTCGAAGCCAACGACATAACCTCCGATCGAGCCAAGTACCTCGCAGTCGTCACGGCCTTGGAGGGCCCAGCCATGTCCGAACTGAGCGACGTGCTCACGAATCCGCCTGCAGATAACCAGTACACTGGTTTGAAAACGGCCATCCTTACCCGTTTTGCCGACTCGGCTGACGCTCAGCTTCGTAAGCTTTTCGGAAGTCTGCAGCTCGCTGACTTGAAACCCTCACAATTGCTGCGTCAAATGAAAACCCTCGCTGGAAATAAGGTTACTGAAGAAATATTGAAAATAAGGTGGTTCGATCTTTTGCCCCAACAGATAACTTGCATGCACCGGATAATGAAGACGGCTGCGCTCGATGACTTGAGCACCATGGCCGACGAGTTGACCGAAAACCTGCCC
Source organism: Copidosoma floridanum (assembly GCF_000648655.2). The sequence goes on from NW_019384181.1 coordinate 463,933, forward strand.
CAGGTGCACGCGGTCACCAGCCGCCCTCCATCGACGCTGTCCCCGTCCCCCTTGGACTCCGGCCACAGTTCGGTGTTGGCCGCAGGGAGTAGCCTGGCACAGAAGATGGCCGAGTTGAGGAAGCTGCTCAACCAGTTGGTGAGCGACAAGCAGCAATCTCAACTACAGCAGAGAGGTCGTTCCAGGTCTCGAGGCAAGGGCCAACGCAGTCGGTCTCAGACGCCAGCAGATTACCCTGATTGGTGCTGGTACCATCAGAGGTTCGGGACCGACGCACGAGCATGTCGCTCTCCCTGCTCTTTCGTTTCGACGTTGGGAAACCGGTAAAGCCCCCTCCGCCTCAAACGCTGGAGGTGGGCAATCTAGGTCCCTCGGAGAACCGCCTGCATGTGTACGACCGCCAACTTTGGGGAATTGTGGTACTAAGAGCTTACCCCGGGCTCAAGGATGACAGAGGTGCGAAGCAGGTGAACACAATGACGAGACAGTGAGTAAAAGACTTTAGATTTATTGAATACAGCAATGTTTACTTTTACAAAGAAAAAGGAACTTTCGAAAAACGGTCGTGGCTTGGATCGCAAACCGCCACAGATTTAGCGTCGGCGTTGGCACACATTCTAGCGCCACCGCCACCCACGACGATGGGACGCATATGGCCACCAAATTCAGTCAGCTGGGTACAAGCGATATGCCCATCATGCGCAGCAACAAGTGCATACACGGCATCAGTAAGCTATCCGCAAAGGAGTGGGTACTCGATGGCGTCACCGGTGCGTACAACGCAAACACAAGCGTTCACGACGTGGCCACACACGTATGAAGTGAGCTCGTCAACGCACTCGGCGTACTTTAACATGTCCCCGTGTTCGGCTGCACCAGTTAACCCCACACGTCCAGCCTGGTCGGGGGGGAGTCTCCCGTCTTCGGCGGAAAGACAGTCGGGGTCAGGCAGGTCATACGCAGACCCGGATGCCGTGACTTAGAACAAATTGTCCGGCGATGAAACGTAAGGTTAACCGGGGAAAATAACGACAATTTTGACTCCTTCCTCGCGCGCATTACGGAGTGCTGCACAACTTCGGGGCTTACGGAAGCAGAGCTTTTTTAAGCTCTGCCAGAGCTTATGACTGGCATCGCAGTGACTTGGTTTCGCAACGAAAGTGACCAGTGGATCAGCTGGGCTGATTTTGTAGCCACAGGGTAGGAGTGGTATGGCTCAGGCGAAGAGGTGCAACGCCGTCTAACCTCGGACGCGCAAATGCGTACTCAGTACGCTGGTGAGCCCATACGAAATTTTTTAACACAGATTAAGAATATCGTGTGGCAAATTCAACCTCCATGGCCGGTCGAACGTCAGTTAGACCTATTCCACAGGAATATGCGTCCTGAGTTATAGGATCGAATCCGACAAGACGAGGTACACAGCATGGCAGAGCTGCTGCGAAGGGCCACCAAGGCTGAACGCCTCTTGGAGCTCAGGAGTGCATTCCGTGAGCCACCTCCACTGGAACACTTTTACCTGACAGAACCGGCATAAACGCTTAAGGCTATGGCTGTGGAGGCCAAAAAACAGCCCAGGGTTGCGAGTAGGTTTGACGTGATGGACGAGTACTCGGCAGAAATAGTCGATGAGCTGACCAAGAAGAAGGTCAGAAAACCTGTCATTGATGAGGACATGCTGAAACTGCTGCTTGACCTTCTTTATGTTGAGAAGCATCGAACAGGCCTGGCTAAATATGCTAATGAGCCAAAGCAGAGCTCCCGCTCCTCAAACGGGCCCCGTCAACAGGCGCGACGATCACATACACCTCCTTCGCCCAAGGCGAATGGACGTCAAGGTTCGGGCTTGCGCTCATCGAGGCAAAATCCGAACGAAGGGTCAGGCACGAAAAATTCTGGCACCCGGAGAGACAGATCTCCTTCGCAGGAGTCACAGTCACGCTGCTATCAGCGCAACCACCTTGGCCACTACGCGCGGGATTGCCCAAATGAAAGGCAAAAAAACGAGAGGAGGCAGACGTAAGCGAGGGTATTACGCCGCCTTTCTCTACCCAACCCTCACAGGCCACGGTTGCATCGGAGGACGCACGCTGGTGGTGGCTATAGCTTGAAGTAGCCGGGTACAAGATGCGAGCGCTGTACGATTTCGTCACTACGCACACTGTCATGCGACCAGTCGGGCTCCAGATAGCCAACTCCTGTCGTCGGCAACTACGTTCCACGCTAAGGAGCGCGGCGATGGCCGATGGACGACCTTCACGCACTTTAGGCTTTGTCACTCTACCCTTCAAGCTGGGAGGGGTGAAACGAGACGAGGACGTCATAGTATTGCCCGCGTTAGACGCTGACTGCTACGTTGGCGCTAACTTTATCAACGCTTTCGGGACCGTCCATGACCCTGTTGATAGAGTCCTGGTGCTGAAAGGAGAAGGTACCAAGGTCCCTCTAGAGGTAGTGGGCGTGACAGCGACTGGTGAGGTCCGACTTACTGCCATCAGGCTAGATAAAATCGCGTCCAGAAAACAAGAGGAAATGTAGGCCCTCCTGGACCGCGACATGGAGCATGAAGCTCCCTTAGGATGCACTACATGGGTTGAGCACGAGATCGAGGTCACGACCTCGCGACCCATCAAGCAGAAGTGCTACCAGGTATCGGATAAGATCCAGGTAATACATGCCCACATAAGTGAGATGCTTGAAAGTGGCGTGATAAAACCATCTAATTGTGGCTGGGCAAGTCCCGTGGTCATGATACGCAAGAAGGATGGAGAGTACCGTTTTCACGTCGATTACCGGAAGATAAACGCTGTAATAACGCCCGACGCGTATCCATTGCCACATATGGATACCATCCTGCGCAAGCTGAAAAAAGCACGTTTTGGTTCGACCCTTAATCTCAGCAGTGCGTACCACCAGATACCACTAGTCGGGAAAGCTACGCTGGTAACAGCATTCACAGTGCCAAGCAAGGGACTCTTTCAGTTTCGACGGCTGCCGTTTGGCCTGAGTAATGCGCCGGCGACGTTTCAGTGGCTAATCGATAGTCGATCATTGGGCCGGAGCTCAAGCCCTATGCCTATGCCTACCTCGATGACATAATAATTGCCACGGAGACATTCGAGGAGCACTTTAAGTGGCTAGAGCACGTACTGAAATGCGTGCGTGAAGCAGGACTCGCCTTCAACCGAGGAAAGAGTGAGTTCTGTCAATCTGAGGTAAGATATCTCGGTGTCCTCGTAAGCCCTGATGGTTTACGACCGGATCCGGCTAATTTAGAACCAATTACGGCATTTCCAATTCTGAAAAACCTGAAACAACTGAACAGACAAAGGCTCTGCTGACGTCCTCGGTTGTGCTACAACGACCTGACCTCAAGAGTCCGTACGTGGTGCAAGCGGACGCCAGTGACTCCGGACTAGGCGCCGTACTATCGCAGATAGTCAACGGACAGGAAAGAGTGCTGGAGTTTGCGAGCCATTCGATGACCCTGGCTGAACGCAATTACAGTGTGACAGAGCGAGAATGCCTCGCGGTCTTATGGGTGACACGAAAGTTCCGCCCGTATATCGAAGCGACACGCTTTAAAGTCGTGACCGATCACGTGCAAAGCTGCTTGGTTTGTCAATAAACCAAGGTAGACCAGAGGCTACCCCTAGGACTTATGGGGCGTAGGATCATCACTGCTCCATGTCAAATAGTGGCCACTGACATGATGGGCCCCCTACCGAAGACAACACACGGCCACGAATACATTCTCGTGATCGCGGATCTATGTACGAGGTGGGCCAAAGTTGTACTGCTACGGCGAGCCAATGGGAAGGCTGTTCGTGAGTGCACTAAGAGAGCGCGTCATTTGTCGATATGGTACCCCGGAAGCGCTGTTGACGGATAATGGCACTAAGTTCCGGAACAAAGACGTCGATGGGTTTTTGGAGAGCCTGGGTATACGACACATGCTTACGCCGCCGTATCACCTGCAGGCAAACCCGGTCGAACGCCTGAACCGCACAATCAAGACCATGATTCGAGCTTTTGTCAAAGCCAATCATAGGTCATGGAACGAGAAGCTGCCTGAACATGTGTTCGCTTACGGCACAGAGAGGCACGCTTCTACAGGCTTCTCCCCCGCGATGCTTAACAGCGGTAGGAAACCGTACACCCCAGGTACGATGCACCGACAGATCCATCCGACGGCCTAGCAACGCCTAGAGGATGAGGCACTAAAAAGCTGGAAGCAGCGCATGGAGCGTTTGCCGATGTTGCACGTGGGAGCAACCCAGCTAAGCGATAAGGCACAGGCCAATGCCACCCAGCATTACAATGCCAAGCATTGCGCCGTGGTCTACGCTCCTAGCGACCAGGTACGGCGGGAGAATCACGTCTCGTCCTCGGCAACGCAAGGCGTGGCAGCGAAATTGGCCCCAAGGTACGTCGGCCCCTTTACCGTCCGGAGGGCATTGGGTTCCAACACATACGAGTTTAAATCCGAAGAAGGTATGTTATCAGGCCCTATTCACGTAAGGTAGTTAAAACCCTACGTGAGTAGAATCTCAGCGACGGCGGGAAAAGACCCTCCATCAAACGACTTGGGGTCCAAAGAAGAAGTGGTTAGCGCTCCTTAACCACCGTTGGAAAGCGGTGAACAGGCGAAGCGCGACCCACCTATCGCGAGCCCACCTCATGTAAGTGAGGCTGCCAGATTAGCCTGGCTGAAGTGAGGCCACCCGCGAAAAGTGACCGTGGTGTCGAAGCCATCCGCCGTGGCTAAGAAGCCTGCGATTGATGGCAGATCACGCGACGACTTCCGAATAGGTGACCTAGCGATGGATCAAACTTGAGATCTCAGAAAGCAAAACCGAAGGCATTTTCCTCAAGATAAATGAATTTGGGAAAGCTGATCGGAAAGAGAGACCCAGGCCTGACAGACCCCGGAAATCTAGAAAGAAAAAGGCTAGACCGCTGCTGCGAACGCCGATTATCAAGATAAGGGGAAAAAGTTTGAAAGTAAGAAAGTCTGTCAAGTATCTGGGCGTCATGATTGATCAGGACATGAGCTTTGGAACCCACTGCTCATACCTAAGAAACAAAGTGACGCCTCTCTTCCAAAAATAAAGAAGACTCGCCAAAAGCACGTGGGGCCTTAAGTTCGCCATGAACTTGCGAATTTACCAAGCCGTCTTCGCGCCAACAGTCGCGTACGTGGCTGCGGCGTGGGCAGATAAGTGCACGGTGAACGACATCCACAAGCTAGAAAGCACACGACTCTAGTTGCTGCAACTCACGCTTACCGAACAACATCAACGGATGCGCTGTGTGTACTCACGGGTACCCTCCCGATGGATCTCATTCTTGAAAGCAGAATCGCCCTGTATAACTTGAGGAAAGGAAAAACCATTTCCTTTGGCAACGTCATTAATATAGAGGCCGAGAACGTGAGTGAGAAGCAAATCAGAGAGGAGGCCCTGGACATATGGCAAAGAAGGTGGGATAGCTCAGCAAAGGGAAAAGTAACTTACTCTTTTATAAGCAACGTCAGAATGAGAATTAACTCAAAATGGTTTGAACCAGACCACGCATGCGTTCAGGTGTTAACGGGTCATGGAAATTTTAACGCGAACCTCCACAGGTTTAACTTAAAGGACGATGACCTCTGCACTTGTGCACGAGTTCTTTATATCAGATCCTGAAGTTTTTCTGGCTTTCTCAGAACACTGTAAAAATGTTGTAAAATTTACAGACTCTGTAGAATAAGCCAGGACGGTAGCAAATACAAAACTTCGAAAGTCGGGCGTGTGCGGCCTAAGGGTCCAGCCGCCAGAGAGTCGTGTCCCTGCCCGTATCACATGCTAACCGTGTCGCTCCAGGCGGGAGCTTGCGGACGCGCCTCCTCGCGGTCCCCGTGGACGCGATCATCGTTAAAACTGTCACCAAACGGTTTGCTCTGGAATGACTGATCAAGAGTCGGGACAGTTGATGATCGTGACAGAAGCGTTCGTCCCGGTTCAAGCGCAGCGCCTATGATACTCGATAAAATTTACCTTCGAGTGGCATTGGCGATGTGCTTGACACGACCAACGGGCACGTAAATTTTTCCAAGTTAGACCCCTGGCGTGTTTCGCTGAGCGCAGGTGGTAGTTCTTCCGATTCCCTTAGTACTAGCAAGTGGCTGAAAACCCCTTACGGTGGTGACCGGCCTGGAACGGGGAGCAGTGTCAGCCTTTCGGAGTATACCGCTGTGCGCTTCTCTGCGCGTCGATCACCCTTTTGACCTAGCGATGGATCAGCCAACAAACGACGCGCGATGTTTGCGGCCCTGAAGAATTAATAGAACGTTAGAATTGTAAGCGCCTACATCCAATCTGATCATGTTCTTTTTTTCTCTCTCCCCACTTTTGTTTTTTTGGGGCAGAACTGTTTAAGATGGAGACAACAATCATCAGTCTGGGCGATCTTATGAGGCGCCTAAGGCGCGTCGAGAACGAGCGGGAGGTGACCGATCTCTTTGAGGTCTTCAAACGAGGCCTCAACTCACAGGCGGAGGCAACCCCGCGATTGGACATTAAGCCCCGTGGCAAGGACCAGTCCGATCAACCACCGACAGGCCTGCCCATCCCAGAGGCGACGGAGGTTTAACAGCCATTGGCTCTTGAAGCCGCTGCCGGCCCGGACGCCGCCTGGGAAGGCATCCAGAAATGGCTCGATTGGGCTCGGAAGCACGTCATGGCGAGCCGCGAGAAGGCGCTCGCCACGTTTGCGGAAATTGAGGCCTTTGTTCGAGAGCATGGCTTCACGAACAGGACCTCCAAGGCCGAGAAGACGGCCATTACCGGCCGTAGATGTACGCTCGTAACCTTGTCGATTTGACTAGGCTTTGCAGTTATGTTTTATAGGGAGAGGATAAAGAAAGAAAAAATACTGCACTTAGGGAAAAAAGCCGGGAGGCATAAAAAAACCCAATTTATTAATGAAACAGAAACAAATACACTCCGGATTAAATGCACTGAATTAAATTGAATATTACGAACGTTAAATAATACACTGAATAGACTAAGAATAAAATACAATACAAAGATGTGAGCCAACGTGTGTGTGTGTGTGTGTGTGAATGCAACTCAGAGCTGCTCGTTGACGGCGCGTCGCTAACCTGGTGGTCGGCGCCTGGTCGTTCGCGCTGATGCGAGAGCGACGGTGTCGTGGGTGGCTGGGCCACTGATCGCGTGCGGCACGGATCACTTCGGTGTGTCCACGAGGACGCTGGTGCGTCGCGGTCGCTAACACGTGAATATACCGCGGCGTATCGATCAGAAGGCGGGATTGAGAAAGAGCACACAAAAAAGGCACGGCGTTCGTTAAACGTAATCTACGTGAGAAAAACACGAGGTCACAGAAAAACTATAAGCACGAATTACTACGGTGAGTCCCAAGAGAGCCGACGTAAGTATCTCAAGAGAGCCAGACGTAGAGTGACCTCATTACTTAAAACAAAAGGTTATTAGTTCTGATGCGTTGGCGCTGGTCAAGACTCTCCCCCCTTTCTCCATTCAGGCAGGGAGAGACTCGATCCTGTCTCGACTAATTGGTGTGAAAACTGTCTCTTTCTCTTTTCCTCCTCTTTTCTTGCTGTACATATACAAGTGCGGATGTGTGTGCACGATTGCACGGAAGCAAAGTCTTCCTTCCTTGAATTATGACCGACGCGGCTATTATAGAGGTATATTCCATAACGAACCGACGGAACAGTAGATGCTTCGCGGCCTTCAACAAAACTTGGAGCGAGACGCAGCAACTCCTCGATGGGGAAGAGCGTCATCGCATCGAGGATGCCCGACGCCTTGAGGAAAGGAGGAAGGCGGACGCCGAGGCTCGGCAGCTCCACCAGGAAGCCAAACGCCTCCTGACCAAGGCACGTACGGTTAAAGCTAACGGGGACCACCGCCCACCCCATCTGTTGCTATATGTGTGGCCTTAAAGGGTTAAAGCGATCCAAGGAATGCCCGAGGTACTCCAAGCACTTCAAGTACAAGCGCGTGGGCAGAGGCTGGACCTGTAAGTGACCCAGTCTAGAATCAACCCAGCCACGGATTGACCGCCATACAGTTTTTTGTTTTTGTTTATACTTATGCTTCTTTTTTTTTTCTTCTTTCTTTTTTTTCTCTTTTTTTTTCTTTTTTTTTACTATCTGTACCTCTCCGTGGCAATAAATAGTGTCCTTTTTTTTCTTCTGTACCCGATGGTTTTTCTTACCCTCCGTTTTCCTTTTTCCTCTGATTACCTTAAACCCCAGTCTTCCTAAGGGGCGCCTAGGAGGTAGAGTTGGATACCCTAGTATCCAATGTCTAGTTGGGGGGTGTAACGGTGAGAGACCGTCAGGCCATTACCAGCAGGCTAGGGCAGTTAGGGAAGTAGGAAAAAGGGAAAAAGAGTTAAAGGGACCAGGTGGAAAAGCGGTAAGGGTAAGGAGGGGAAGAGAAGAAAAGGCTGAGAGAGTGGTGGATAAGCTTGGGCCAACGAACACGCGTGAAGCGATTTTTGCTGTTCTCCTTTTTCTCCGAGAGAAGCAAGTTTTTGGTTTTTGTTAGAGTTTCGGCCGTGATAGGCTTCGCTGTGGCCTTTTGTGACCTGGGATGTGACATCCAGGATGACAGAAAGTGTGTGCTGGAGGCTGCCGTGAAGTTGGTGATCACGAACTTCCGCGAGAGGCGGAAGACTCCCCCAGACAGGTCAGGCTGGGGTCGACGCCGAGGTCGTCGGTTCACCACCACTGCCAGTAGGGATGCCCACTGGCCCCAGCGAATACGCCGCAGCTTATCCGATACCAGAAGAGCGTTCCCGTGACAGCGAAATAGTAACCTTGTCGCTGTAAGTATCTGTTAACAGGCAGTTTTGTTGTAAAGGGCTGAGGCCCTCGATAAGTCCGTGTGTCTGCCCGGTTCGCGAGAGTGCGCCGCGAGTTCGTCGAGTAATCGCGCTCGTCAAGCGTATATACATACACACACACGCGCATACACCCGTGAGTATAATATAATTTATATTGCTATTTAGATTCTTTTGAATGTATCTTTTGCTTCCATATAATACTCACGAGTGCTTATTCTCCTCCGTGTGTGCCTTGTCCCCCCTGTGTTGTGTTAAAGTCTACGCGAGAGGCCACGACGTCCAAGGTCATCGCGATACTTGATCCTGACGGTGGCTCGGAGAGTGAGACCCGCGTACATACTTTACAGAAAGTGTCGCTGAGAGTATCCAGGCAACACAGGCCCGGTCGAGATTGCGAATTCCACCTCGTTAAATCTGCATCGGTAGCGCCCCGTAACAAGGTTAACGCATTAATGGAGCAAGGTGCCAACGAAATGTCACTCAACGATACTGAAAATAAAAATAAACACAGCACAAAACAAAACTGACTGGTAATTTAACCCTTCTAATCTGACAAAGCACATGAAAAGGAAGTCAGTCGATCTGCGAGCAGTGAAAAAAAGTCAGTTGCATGCACTAAATATATCTGTAACTACGAATTTATTGCAACAAAGAGTTTGCGATTCTGGCCATCTGCGTATCAATAAACTAAAAGAGGTTAATAGTCAAGTTAAAATGGTATGTATTAATTTAATATGAAGAGAGTCAGGGATTTGATCGATGTATAACAGATATTACTTACATACGCTTTTATTTTTATTGAAAGAAAATTTGAATACATCGTCGAATAAAGATTTGGATGATGGAATTAGCAGTAAAGAGAAATTGGGCCCTTCAAGAAAAAACTCTACGTTGCAGACAGATCGTGTACAGATGTTAAACGGAGGTTTGTGTTTTATAGAATTGTCGATTATAAGTACAAAAAGATTAAGACAAAAACGGTATTCTGATGCAAGAGTACAAAGAGCTTTTAGAGGTCTTTGAAAAGTAAAAACAACTACAAGAATGTTTTACTGCAACCGACGATCACACAAAAAAGCTTAAAATTCTTACTATTTCCAGACATAAATCTCACTCAAAAACAGAGCTTGGGTTTTTTGTTCGCTACTTGTTATATAATAACTGTTTCTAAAACCGTTACCAATTACAAAGGCATATTATGCGATTTGAAACTCAAAAGTTATACGACTTTAGATGTAAGCGATGTAAACGCTAACACTAACATTTATCAGTCTTATAACGATACCCAACTGTCAGGAAAAAAATCATTATGCCTGAGTTAGGGTAAATGGACAAAAATTACAGATGCAAAAGCGCTTACTCGTTAATAATTTGAAAGAAGTATATTAATTATTCTACGAAAATTATCCAACAATAAAACGTAGTTTTTTCAAGTTCACTAGTTTACGGCCGAAACACTGTACATTAGCAGGAGCAAGTGATACTGATACGGTATGCGTATGCCCGATACATGAGAATGCAGGACTGTTAATTAGTGGTGCCAATTGAAGAGCTATTACTGCTGATTAAGAACGAGTAACAACAAATTATCTCGACGGTTTTAATCGTATGTTATGTAGAATTAAATCTACTGAATGTTATTTGGGTTCGTTTGACAAAAGCCCTAGTTTAACAAAAATTATAGAACAAGTAAAAGAGTGTTTAAAAAAAAAATGATTTGAAAATGTTAGCTATGAACAGTGGGTAACAACATAAAGAACATTCGTTGCAAACTTTGATATCGAGCGTTGATGTTTTTCCACAATCCTTTAGTAATGGCTTGGATAAATTATTGCTACATTTTTTTTGCTAAATAAACAAAAAAATTATGGTATAACGAAAAAACTATTTTAACAAAACAACGTGTGCACTGCAATTTGCGATTTCTCTAAAAATAATGCATTTTTCATCCAAAATCTAGTTTAAAAAACACATTTTGGATGATGACCAAGTGACAATTTATCGACTTTCAATTTATTACAAAAATGCTGTAAATGAATCAGAAATAAAAAGTTTATTAGCTATTTCCGAATATTTGCATCACGACAAGATAGCATTATTAAAAACTTTATTAATTTTACTCATCATTTTTACGATTTAAAGATGATAGCTGGGTTGCACTATTTTTTTACATCACATGGTAAGGGCCCGTGTTGGAATCGGAGGAACTTTTAAACGACTTGCTGCTCGGGCTAATCTCTAAAGGGTTAATGATCCTATTCGTACACTGAAAAAATTCTTTGATTGGATTGTTTTCAAAAAGCTGTCACGATAAAAAGTAGTTTAAAAATCATAGAACAATTCCACTGACTGTACAAAAATAGGAATGCAAAATGTTTTCGTCGTATCAAAAGAAATTTCCCAATTTTCTAGAGAAATATATAAGACATCTAAAATATACTTTGTCTTTTTTTATCCAATTCTTTATAAAGCCTTGCTTTTTAATAAATAATATCGTATACTTACAAATGTATTTACTACTAATAGTATAATAAAAAAAAAAGTATGAGGCAGCTAAAATATGGCGTGTATTGCAACCAGCATGCCAACATGACACATCGCACTTGGTTATTTGGTTTTTATCCAATAGAACAAATTTTTTCTTCGTTGTTGAAAAAAGTATCTTCGATGAAAAATTTAACTTAGAATACGAGATTTATTTATAAAAGTGCTATAAGGTAGGAGACATTGATAAAAATGTATTAAAATATTTGAATTTTTAACAGCAATATAACATTTTTTATTACTTTTTTGGAAATATTTTTTCTGAAAGTTAACAAATTTTCCTTGGCTCCAAGGCAAGAATCACAAAAATCTTAAGCTTTCGATTCCCTCTACTTAAAAAACAAAACGAAAAACTTTTCGAATACGTGTCTCTTTTTCTTGTTACAAAACCCTCACGTATATTAGTTGGCGAGTATTTTTAAAGAATAATTATATTAAATTGCAAAAAAAATAAGAACTTAATGAGTTTATCATATAAATGGAATTAAGAGTAACTCCACCTAATTTGTTGAGTCTCTAAAAAAAGTTTTAGGATCAAAACTCAATATAAATAAAGTTAGGACGAAATAAAAGTACACGCAATGCCATTTACATTAATTATACTACGCCATACATTTTTATAAGAAGCAGTGTTTTAAATTCTTACTTAATCATTTTTATGATAATAAGTCAGATTGCGCGAAGCGCATTTTATATAACTAGTATAGAAAAGTAAAATAAATAAACTCATAATAACAAATTATATCTTTTTTTACTATGGGCCCAAAGTACCACTGCTGTTTTGCGCATTCAGATCACACTTTGTGCCCTTGTAATTACTTTGGGCCCACGGGCAGAAAAATTTTTTGCACCCTCCGGGCCCAAAATACTATTTTTACCCTAGGTCGCAAAGTGATTTACCGGGCGCAAAGTGTGCCCATGGTCACAAAATTGCACTTTGCGCCCTCGGGAAGAAAACCATTATACGCAACTCGAGCACCAGCATACAATAATCTCGTCCTTCAGGCGCTCATGTTTGTACTTTGTGGCCTAGTAACGTAATGTACCATTTTTTTCTTTGTGTCATACACCTTTTTTAATGGAAACAGCACCTCTCTCATCTTAGCCACCAACCGTACCTGTAACAAATAGTAGTTTTCCTACGAGTTTGAAAAGTCTCTGTTTGCGAACCGAGAGGTTTGCGGCCCGAGCCGAAGGCGAGGGACTTAACGAGGTTCGTAAAGGAGACTTTTCGAACGAGTTCCGGAAAACTGCTTTTTCGCCCGAGGAAGTACCAGCCTCCCAAAACCACCCGAGGGCGGAAAAGATTTTTTTAGATACAGAATCAATGTAAATAACATTACTAAATTAAAATTTATGATTCAAATTTTTTATAGGCTGACAATATTTATATCTATAATATAGTTAATGCTCCCACAATATTATTGATAATAGATGCACAATATTCAAACAAAGTAAGTTTCAGGTTTTAATTATATTTACTGACGTTCTATTAAATAAGAACAGACTAGGCCTTCGAATCTTTACAAATTAAAATTTTTTTTAATGGTATTTTCTTCACTCTACTCACCAATGGAGTAATTTTTACGGGCACTTTTTATCACCAAATAATACAAAACATAATCTTCTGTATCTGTAAACTGAATATAAATGGAGAAAACAGTAAAATCTATTAAAGTGGGCATAATCAGTAAACTCGGTGACTTAGTCCCCTCATCAGTTGTAAATGCATTGAAATGCACGTTAAGAGCATTCAGTACATTGCCTAAAGCTTCTACTTCACCGATCTCCCTATTTCGATAAATTATTGTTAATAACGAATGATCTACCTATTTAAACTTAAAAAAACAAGATGATACCCACAGTAAGTACTTTAAGGAATTAATCATGCATAAATTAAATGCAATTCGCTGTGGATTAAAAAAGAACAATAACATTTTATAATAATAAAATAGTGTTTCAATGTACATAATTTAACTTGTAAATTTTTTTTTAAAGAGTGATGCATTGAGTGACCTAAAGTTTCTACAGAATCTCTAAACTAAAAATACAAATGCTGCTCTTTTCAAAGTTTTTGTACTTATAAAGTTTCGGAAATCAAGTTTTATCTTAAAAGTTTTAATAGAATATGAAAAGTTTTTTTCCGCCCTCGGGTGGTTTTGGGAGGCTGGTACTTCCTCAGGCGAAAAAGCAGTTTTCCGGAACTCGTTCGAAAAGTCTCCTTTACGAACCTCGTTACGTCCCTCGCCTTCGGCTCGGGCCGCAAACCTCTCGGTTCGCAAATAGAGACTTTTCAAACTCGTAGGAAAACTACTATATCTTACTGATTGCCGTACTTTCGTTAATTACTATTATTATTTAATTTTTAAGTTATTTGACTGTATCCAAAAGTTATTTGAAGTTAAAAGACCCACAATGGTGGTGGTCTAAGGAGTCAGTTAAGCTAAAATTTATTGTAATCCATTGTAAATTGATAGAGAAAAGTTACGTTTTGCAATCATAAAAAAGTACATAAGTAGTTATTTTACAAAATATAACTTGTTTTATGAAGTAAATGCATTGGGTGGCCTGAAATTTAAACATGACTTCTAATATTACATGAAAAACGCATATCTTTTGATCGTTTTTGTAAATAATCAGTTTTAAAACTAAAGTTGTCATCACTAGTAATACATAACCTAAAAAATTGCACCTGTCAAGTAATCTTATTTTTTAATTCCATATTGAATTGGCGATGGATTGCAATAAGTTTTGACTCTATAAATTTTATAAATCACCAGCTTGGAAAGTCTTTTCGTTGTTTTACTATAATTGGAAGAAAAAAAGTAACTTATCTTGGCAAATCGATTCAAACTGGATTTTCAAGCGTTGGTTTACAATTTCCAAAAATTAAAAAGTAGCCATTGAGAAGTGGTAGTTGCCAAGACCGTGGTAGCATTAGTGCTAACACGCTTTTCTGGCAAAAAAATTTGAGGTTCAAAGTCTGGTTGGTGGCACTTTTTACAATTGCTACGTATCACATTTTTTCTATAAACTAGAAGTTCAAAGTAAATAATAAGTTTGCTGAGCAAAACTTCTCATGGCTGGAGAATGTCAATAAATTTAATTACTCACATAAAAAAAATTTAAGTTAAAATGTAAAATTAATTTTTACAGTTAAGTTTTAAAAATGAGGTCAATCTTTGTTATTATTTTTTTTTAATTCACATCCTATTGGACATTATCTTCCTCGGCACATTTTCCTTTACAAGAAAAGTAAGAATGCTTTAGGTTTTCTCGTGGTTATCTAGATATTAGACGAAAAAAAGTGATTAAAATAGTTTTTTCAGTTTTCTGCAGGAATCTGTTCATTAATAAAGATGTAACAATGTCTCAAGATTTAAAAAAAACTTAACCCTCTGCTTCATCTTTTTTGTCAACAATGAAGTAACAAAACAAGGTTTTTTTCATTTTTTTGTTATATTCTCTCTGCATTGCATTAATACCAGCGATAGACCATACGTAAAGAATTGAATTATCCACATTCTACCTGACATTATTATTAACTTGCTAACAGCGTTTAAAGTTAAAAAGTGGGTTTTTTCCAAAATTGAATNACAATTTCTTTTTAACTTTTTGAGCTTCAACCAATCAAGTTTTTTTTTCGCTTAATTGCATAATGCATAATAATTTCCGTAATCGTCCTAATGAAATCTTACTAGTCTTGAAAGTGAAAAAATATTTAAATTCAAAACTTTGATGGCATTAACACAAATAAAAAAAAAATTTATTACAACTGATTTTACAGCAATTTATTAACTATGGATAATTTTTTGCTTTGGTATAAAGATGTATAACATTTGTTTTTCATATTATAGGTGAAAAAAATTTTTGTTGTAGCATGCTCGAGTCAAAAAATTTTTTTTTGTAAGTGTAAATGTATAATATAATAATAGTAAGATAATTACTAATTCACAAGAAACTTTCTAAAAAAGTTTTTCACTCAAAGTTATCATCTATTTATAGAAAGGTTGGCACGCAAAGTGGGCTGAGGGGCTAAGCCTCGCTAGTGTGTATGTGTGCGTGTGTGGAGAAATTATGCAGACAGTTGTACAGATTAGGAGAGATAATTAAGCGGAAAAATTAGTAGTTATGCAAGCGTCTGTATAAAGACTTGTTTTCATAAATTTTTAAATTCTTACTTAATCATTTTTATGATAATAAGTCAGATTGCGCGAAGCGCATTTTATATAACTAGTATAGAAAAGTAAAATAAATAAACTCATAATAACAAATTNAATAATCATAAATTTTTGTTGTAAGGAACTATCATTTGTACTATGATTTAATTAGTTCTACTAATAAAATATGGATTTATCTTGACTGAAAAACATTAACTTGTTAAAAAACGTAAGAAATTATAAATCATTGCTTTTCTTGCTTACTTATCTTAGATAATAATAATCATAATAACAGAGTCAGCACGTTAAAAACTTTATGGCTGAGTATAAAACCCCTTTTCACAACAATTTACATAGTTGATAAGCTCTGTGTTTTCATTTGAAAAAAATGTATAACATTATTTATAATTGTTTTCTTGATATATCTGCCTTATAAAAAGTGTGAAAATAGTAGATGTTACACGATTATAATTATTTTCTCAAAATTTAACACACTTACAACTTTGTTCTTAAAAAGAACGAGGTGTGAGTATGAGGACCCCCCAGCAAAAATAAAACTTCCAACTCATATTTTATTAGCTGAACTTAATAAAAATAAGGTAAAAATTAAAAAAGGCTAACCTTATTAGGATGGATGGCTGAGGAAAGGCTCTTTCAAATCAGGTGGGCGGTTGAGGACGGCAGAGAGGGCTGAACAAAACTCAACCCAATGAAAATAAGATAAAAACAAATAGATTTTTACCTTATTTAGAGGGGGCTATGTATCTAACCAATGAAATTAAATAAAGAAGCCTCAGATATCACGTTAATTTTTACCCTTGGCTACGCTTTGGGTGACCATATACGTGAGATCTAAGACTTACTTTACTTTTTCTTCCTATAGGTAGGTTGGTAATGTACTATTCGTTCATTTGGCATGATATCACATATATGTATGATCACTTATTGTTGGAATCTTTATATTAGACAAATTAAAATTTTTGCAAATTTTGGTTATCATGTAAGTAAAGTAATTCACTATATCTGATTGTTTTTGGTAAAAAAATTTCAGGGTACTCTGATGTTTATCAAATAAACATAAAGAGTGTAAGCATGAGTAATTGAATAACATTAATTTTATTATTTATTATTTAATTTTATGAATGATACAATTGGCGTATGGTAACTCAAATAAGAAACGTATGTTTTCAACGTAATTTTATAAATACATCTCGAAAAACAGTATTGACATTAGTTCCGTACTTTGTAGTCGATTCTTTTAGATCATTGTCTTCTTGTAACTTAAGTTTTGTACTTAAAAATTGTATCAAGAGTAAAGAATCTTAAGATGCAAAGTCTCCTGCGATAATCATGGGTAGTGTATGTAAATTTTTATTTAGTTATTGTGAGCCATTGAGAAAGAAAGGTAGTAAAAATTAAACATATCTCGCATTGTTTTGTTTGGCAAGATATTAATCGATTTTTGAATAATTTATTTTCTATCCTTCATCTGACATTGTGCAGCACACATATCACTGACAAATGTGTGAGAAATAATAACTTCTACAAGATTGTTAAGGAATATATTGACATTTAACAATGAATTAAAATTGGTGAAAAATTATATTTCCTCCTGCTCTCACATTGACACGTTTATATTCCACAACGCAATCGGAACTAGGGATGTATATTGTATCCTCGGTGCGACGAAGCTTGCGCTTAATAACTCGTGACTTACAACTGACGCATAGGTGGGAGGTGGGGTTAGAAAATACTTGAAACATGCGATAGGGTACTCGAAAAGTGGTAAGAATGCTTTCGAGAAAGAATCCAGATGTAATACCTTTGAGCTATTGCTGTGCTGTATTCCCGACGTGCCTAGGGGATGTCAATACTACCTTGAGTAGTGTATTGAAGGCATCCTGTTTGCAATCTAGAAGCTACTAATACCCTCACGAGTCAAGGTAATTGTTCTAGAGTTTAAATAAGAGGTAATTTGTGATTTAGTTTGCAACCGGTCTAGAAGCCACCTATACTGTTACCAGTTAATGTGATTTTTTTAGATTTTACGTATAGAATCATTAGTAATACTTCATCAAACATTTCACCTTAAGATTTATCAATTGGCATAGCACATTCCAGTACAAAAGGAGAATGATTTCGTTTTGCTACAATTGTTTTATTGTTGTTCATCTGGATGGTTGATGTTTTTCGTACTATTGGAACAGCATGTTTATCAATATTGTTTTTAATGACAAAAGCAGCAGCTTTTCTTCTTGTTTTTTCACTGGTTTTTCTACCCGAAAAAGAATGCGAAACACATCTTACTTGACTGTCATTATTAGGTTGCAAATGATCTAGTTTTTCAACGGCACTGTTTTTCAATCTATCAGTAACATTAATGTGTGTAGTAATTATGTGATGTTTGTTTAATACGAAAATAATTTTTTAAGGGAGTCTACCAGTATCAATTACTGTCATTTTATATAATTTTTATCTTACGAACGCTTTTTTTTATTTGCTAGTACATCAATTAAATACGTTAATTGAATTTGAAACAAGTTTGCCATCAGATTGTTGCAAAATAAAGTTGTTGTACTCTGTAAGGTAAACGTCCCTATTATGAATACAAATATTTAATCTATTGCTCAATCGATAAATTTTGAATAAATAACAATATTAATGCAGATTCTTTTTTCTACAAATTGGAGGGCTAATATTTCTCTAAGAATTAATGCCTTGAAAAACTCGAATTTGTTGGTTTTTAAATTTATAATGATAAAAAGAAAATTAGATCAATGTGTACATATTATGAAATATAGAATTTATCGTTGTTCCTCTGTTTCACACTGTCTGTCCCTATTATGNTAATAAACTGCAAAAAACTGTAAGCTGTTATAAAACATTACAGATGACAACACTTCCTTACAGTTTATTAGAGCTTACTACAGTTGCTTTTTCACGAGATTCAAGTGTCTTTTAAGAATTATAATAAAATGTAACAAATCGTAAGACAATGTAATGGGTTGTAGTTGACTGTAATAAAACGTAACAAACTGTAACTGTGGTCCGAAATCCAACCAAACTGTACATTACATCACAGAAAGTTACGGTTTGCTAGTTTTTTCACACTAACTTTTTCCGTTGGGGTACCTGCGAGATTAGTCGTATAACCTCCTGTTTAACATGATGTATGTAACTTAATTTTCTTTTCGTACCTACAGGTTATAACCTCACAGTATACTGTGATCGCGCTCGTGGGGAAACTGGGGTTTATGACAGCGTCGTTCTCGCAAGAATAATCACCGGTCGTGAAAGTGGGGCGGACTTTACGTCAATTTTGTGACCACAATTATACACTGTTATTTTTTAAACAGGTATTTATTTTAAAGGAGGGAATTCATCTTCATTATCATTTCGGTTGCACTGGTAAGGTAAACGTCCCTATTATGAATACAAATATTTAATCTATTGCTCAATAGATAAATTTTTCATAAATAACAATATTAATGCAGATTCTTTTTTCTACAAATTGAAGGGCTAATATTTCTCTAAGAATTAACGCCTTGAAAAACTCGAATTTATTGGTTTTTAAATTTATAATATAAAAAGAAAATTAGATCAATGTGTACGTATTATGAAATATAGAATTTATCGTTGTTCCTCTGTTTCACACTGTCTGTCCCTATTATGAAATAAAAAAAATTTAAGGAGAATATACATTCATATAAAATAACTACATGATAAAGAATAAATTATCTTGGCAAAAATGCACATTATAAATGAAAAAATATTTATTCTTATTAAATTAAGCACAACTCACATGCATACATGTGATATAACCATACTTAACCGCACTTTTAAATAATCATAAATTTTTGTTGTAAGAAACTATCATTTGTACTATGATTTAATTAGTTCTACTCATAAAATATGGATTTATCTTGACTGAAAAACATTAACTTGTTAAAAAACGTTAAAAATTAAAAATCATTGCTTTTCTTGCTTAATTATCTTAGCTACTTCTTTCATTTTTTCGGATATCTTCTTTCTTTCTTCAGCAAGTTTCTTTTTTTCTTCTTGTAATTTTTTTGTTTTAGCAGCTCTTTCTTCCTTCTTTCTTTTCTCTTCTTCCTTTTCCAAATTAGCTTTAATCCACTCATCAGAGGTTCCTGCTGATGGTAATTTTGGTTTTCCTTTTGCAGCTAATTTTTTCTTTTTTTTCTTTGGCAGATACTTTTCTGGTAAGATAAATGCTTGCGAAAAAGCGTTATCAGTGCTACATTCTATCTTCTTATTTTCAGTGCAAATATTCGTATTTTCTTTATTGAAACTCAAAATTTCTTTGGATACAGGCGCTGTAGAATCTAAAAAGATATTAATGTTACGAGGAAATCACTTCATTTCTTTATAAAAATATTTAATTACCTTGTTTATTTTCGTTGTTAATGATGATGATTTCTAATGTAGAATTGCTGTTTTTGTTACTCTCAGAATTAACAATCACAGGAATTTCTTGCGGGCTTGATACTGCTTCATTCAACTGATCAACAATCACATTTAGATCATCCGCTGAATAATTTTGTATTGTATGACTGTTGTTGACAAAATCATCCTTTTTACAAGAAACAACTTCTACAATAGCGCCGTTTGATTCCAATGAACTGAGATAAGAATGAGTAGTACGGATTAGTACCGGGTCTTCATTTGATAATACACATTCACTGGAAGTAACTGTTTCTGTAGCACTTATTGATTCTGATGTATCTTGATGAAAATAAGTGTTAGAATGTGGTTTTTTATTTTCTTCCAGAACTTACTTCTGTGCATCAGGAAGAGTATCTATTGTATCAGGTGGAGGTTCTTTTATGATTTTTACAGTGTGATTATTAACACTAACTTTACTAATAATTTGAGGTTTTACTTGTCTTGTATGACCTGTATTTCAACAAAGTGATACATTATTGACCAGTATTTGTTTCAACTCAAAAATTCATGCTATTAATTTTTATGCTATTAACAATCATTGAAAAAGATCCAATTAAAGATATAAGTAGTAGTTTTTTTCTTAGAGAAATGAAATTAAATAAGTAGATAAATAATAGTAAAATATTAACCTGCACAATTTTGGCTCTTAGTAAGCCAATAATTAAATAAACCTAGGTGCTCAATTGCACTGTTCCATACACCAATAGCTGCACAAATTTTGAACTGCCTCAATAAGTTTTATTGTATACCTGATTCAAATTCCATAAGTAAGTCTTGTTTCTTATTAGAATCATTTGTTGTAACTGTCTCATTAAGTGGAACTTCTGTTGAATTTTTTTTCTTTTTATTCAGCACATTGTAATTTACAGCCTTAGGATTGAAAGGCCATAATCCAGCTGATCTAAAGCCATTGCTAATAATATTTTTTTCTTCAGTCATAGAGTTTAGAGTAATTTGCAAGACAGGAGCAAATTCATGTCTTGATATCTTTTTGACATCAGTATCATCAAACCATTGAGTGATATTCAATTTCCATGCTTCCTTGAAAGGGTGAAAAAAAGCTATATCTAGGGGTTGCATGATGTGCGTCGAGTGTGGAAATAAAGCGATTAACTCTATGTTTTTTTCTTTACAAAAGCAAACAAGAGGAATCGTCATGTGAGACGAGTGGCCATCAAAATACACAATTACAGGGAATACAACATTATTTTTTATCAACCAGGGATAAAACACATTCGTCATATACTCAAAAAAAGTCTCGGAGGTCATCTACCCAGATTCAGAAATTCCTAGTCCCCAACCAGTTGGACAGTTTTCTGCTATTTTTCAAGGAATTTTATCTTGATATTTAAATAAAATCATGGGTCGAGCTTTCACACCGTTAGCACTATACATAAACGATGTAGTAAGGCACTCTTTTTCGTTGCCATCAATGATTTTATAAACAGTGCGAGAACCTTTCTCTGTCAAAACTTTGTTAGATTTGAGACAAAGTTGGATACTTGATTTATCACAGTTGTACACTCTTGATCCATCAATATGTAAAAGATTATTGCTACTCAAATATGCATGTATCTCTGAAAACCACCCTTTTAGATCTTCCTCTGTTACACATGCACGGTCAAGGCCTAAGTTTTGAGCTGTTCGAATAGAAATATCCTGGTTTCGTTTCAAAAACCCCTCGTACCAGTGCCTGACTGGCCTACCATTATTGAATGGGGATTCAATGTTTAAAAACTTTATGTATTTTTGTACAGTATCAAGCAACTGTGGTTTCGTTACTGGCCATCCTCTTTCTGCTCTATACTTAATTCAATTTGCTATCTCCTGTTTAACTGCATTAGACAAAACAGTAGGAGGCCCACTTCTCACATTTATACTTTCAGGATCCTTCAGCTTTCGAAATAGAGTAGTTTCTGGTACACCAAACTTTTTTGATGCTTCTTTAAACGTTTTTCCTTTTTTTATAAACTCTAAAGCTTTCTCAAGCGCATTAATTGAATACTGTTTCCTTTTTACCTTGATCTTCTTGATTTTGCTTTTTTGGCGTACTTTCTTTAGTTTTTGTAAAACATTGGATTTACCTTTCTTGTCAGAAGCTTTCGATTCTTGTTTTTTCATTGTTATATTAATAACTAAGATGTAGGAACTGTTAAAATATAAATAACGAAACTGTTTATATCTGTAAACATTGTGTAATTTTTGAGGTTATAATGAGAAGCTAAAGAAAATTAAGTTTAACTTGCTTACCCACTCAGATACTAACATAGACACACAATGTTCGAATGCCCAATAAGCTATTTAACACTAATATTTAATTGAAAAATTCCTTACAACAATGTAAATTAGTACGTGAGCAATAAAAGATAGCAATATGAAAGACAAACACATCCCTTGTTTGTGTACATTTCATAACACGTACATCACTGACAAATGCTCCTGCCGTATTATGAAACAAGCCGAGGCTTCATTTCATAAATACGGCATGCAAGTAAAATTTGGTACACAACTTGAAATATTAAATAATAATAATTTCTAAGTAAATAACTGCTGATCTTAAAATTGATTATTATTCTAAGACTTTTATAGGATATTTTTAAATGTCATACATGATGTGTTATAAGTGATAATTAGATATATAATAAAAATAAAAATCTCCTCAAAGGAGTCACCTCTTGTTAGTATATGAGCAATTATACGCGATCTTACAACCGGCAAACATAATCAATTTATTTGAAAACCGTCTTCACTATAAACAATTATTTTTTTCATCCATTCGTGAAATTCAAATTTCATATGCTTTTGTGATATTTTTCGTTTCAACAATTTGGAACTTGCAGTATTAGTAATTTCAATAATAAAAAAAAAATTTCATAATGTGGGCACGTTTCATACTACGTACTTTTACCTTAATAGAATTATTGTTAAAAGTCGAGTTCCGGGTGGAAAAGCTTTATTTTTTGTTACGAATCTACTTTCAAGCAGTGGCAGTTTCCTCATCACTTAATATAGAACCGTCATTAATCTTCATCAGCAAAGAAGCAAACATATTATTCACTTGTCTCATCACTTGAGGAAGCTCCTAAAATTCTAATCCATGCCATAAAACTGATCCTACCATGCGTTATTTTGGTGGTTTACAAATCGGAGTAACTCGAACTGGTGAAGGTTGTCTTAAATTTTCAATGAAAGTAACGTCTGAACTGCAAAATTAACTTGAAAATTACTAGTTATTTATTTTAATCTGAAATTCATTTGTATTCAAAGTCTTTTGTCAATCATGCTTACTTCATCAAATAATAATCAAAACTTTTACAAATTTAAATAACAACCGATTCTGATGAGTGGTTTCCATTGATAGGGAAAATAATTTTGAAAATGTAATTTTTAATGCTGTATGCTCTGAAGTTACATCGATCGCTATGGCTACTTTTCTAGTTAAGGGACAGGTAATATATGCATTGCAATATTTATCAGTAACTGTTCATTGACTACATATGTTCATAATTAATTTTATGACAAAATTTTTTCCGCATCCAGCTAGTCCAGTAAATAATATTTGTAAAGGTAATTTTTGTGAAGATAGGAGGTGATCCATCACATGAACTAAAAGTTTTCTTTAATTTTTATTAGGAGATCTCATTAAATCAAAAAATGGTTCGAGATCTAACAGATTTTTTCATTTCTTAACAATAGCTCCTAAATTGTTTAGTGTTTCAACTGTTTTTGAAACATCAAGACTTGATTCAAATTTTTGTCTTTGCTGCAAAATGAAATTTTTTTTATTATTGTAAGTAGTTCAAAATTTAATTTCAGCTAGTATTTTTTGTTTCTTTACTTCTGAAAGGTAAATGTGAAGTAACCATTTTTCTTTTATTAGTGGGATGGAATTAGTTGAAATCTCAGCAATTTTTCGTAAAATTCAGATATGCTCGAAAAAAGTATGTAACAGAGATCTTAACAATTTCAATCGATTGTATTAAAATATAGAAAAAAATTGTTCGCTAAGGCTTTAAGAAAAATATCAAAAATGGTAAAACATGGTTTTTAGAATTGGAAACTAACAATGAGCCTTACATATAGAAATATGCGTGGCAAAATGATGAATAAAATGAGCTCTGGTTAATCCCAGTTGGTCCAGTGATTTCCCTGAAAAATGCAAAAACTTTAATGTAATGCAAATATTCTAAAATAAATAATTTTTTTTTGCATGCACATTAAAGGCTCAGATTAGTCCAATAGTTAACAAAATGTTGCAAAATAAACAGCAATAAAAAAAAAGAACATTAAATTATTTATTTTCTAACTTGCCTTCAACTCACTTCTGATTCTATTCTATCTATATTTGTTGCGTACATGGTTAAAAAAGAAGCTTTTTACTTTCAGCTGTTGAAATAAAAGAATTCGATGGAAGAGGATGAAGTTGGATTTTATCTGAAATAGTAAGTTTAGTAATCAACGTTAGTAAATATAGCACTTAGGGAAAAAACTATTCATTGGTCCATCGAAACAAATACAAACTCAAAGGCATTTTCAAATGTACTAAACAATAATGTAAAATTTTTATGTGAGCTATATTTTCTTTTTAGACTCTTGGAAATAATGCTTATTGTTATCTGAGTAGGAAAAATTTTAGCAGGAGCTAAATTTTATCAAAATTATATCTTTTATTTTTATTAAAAATGTATCGAAACTTAAAAACAAAACGACATATCAATGTATTTATACATTTAAAGACGTACGGTACTTAAGATAATATTCTTAGAGAAAAGAGGATGAGATCCTTGCCACTGTATAGGGCCGTGATTAAGCTATTTCATTGATATATTTACTTTTAATACTCCGAATATTTTTTATAATAAACTCAGGTTCAGAAATGCTGATTACAATCTTTTTTATGTAAGGTTCTTTTATTCATAATTCTTTTTTATCGTTTATCAGAATTTTACTCCTTACGATTCGTATTTTATAGTTACAGAGATTGCTATGAAAAAAGTTTTATGTAAGAAATTAATACTAATCTTACTAACTGCAGAAAAAAAGAAAGACTGTGTATTTTTTATAAAACATATATGGAATAATGGAAAATTTTTATGGTTTTGGATTTGTAGACTCATCGATTTTATATAAATCGCTTCATGATCGTAGTATATGTGATGATAACTAATGTTTTTTTTGTGATATGCATACATTCATATGTAGCATCTATGTATCTATATCAACCTTGTAATTGATTAATAAATAGCTCGTATTTGTTTGGTTTATTTATGATTATGTAAGACTTACTATTTGATTAAACTTATTTTGAAGCTATCAAAACATTTTATTGTTTTTTTATCTTTTTAACAGGCAGAATGTACGAGTCAACTTAAAAATTAAAATTGACTTGAAAAACAATAATCGTTTTTCATTACTGATAACATAAAAATCAATGTATAATCAGACATCTTCAAACAATTACTATTTTACTACGTAATGGACATCAACAAAATCTGAAAAAATTTCAGATGATGTTTTGTTTCAAATATACACGTAACGGTAATTTATTCGTATAGCTCTAAATTCAATATCCTTTAACCAGTATCTTATCTTTTGGAATCAATCACGTCAAAGGCTCTGGATTTCACCTACAGTGCCTTAATGTATCATGTTAGTACACCATATAGATGATTCATAATTTTGGAAAAACATTTGGCAAGAGGTATGATAGAAAAATTGGTATATTCTTTTTTATACAAAATATACAGCACATTATTTTTTAATAAGTTTTTCATGAGATATGTGCAGTAAATTTGTGCAAAAAATCGTTAAAACATCGTTTTTTTACGCATTATGTAGTGCTAATAAAAAATTAAAGAAAAACCAACTGCATGACTAATAGAGAAATACTTTTTAAGCATTCATTTTTATAGTGTCATTTATCAAAAATCGTGATCATTGGTTTTAAAGCAGCTGCGAAAACTTAAATTTGGGGCTAAAAAATTGGAAGAAATTAAGGTGGTGGAGTCATAAGGTTGTGACAAAAAAAGTGACATTTTAAGGTCACTACTTTTGTACTGAGTTCTCCTATACCCACTGAGTAAAGTGAATTCATGAAGATAATTCCATGAGAAGTAAAATAAACCGTGCCATGAATTTTTAAACCAAAATTAGCTTGAGGCAAGAGTTTTGATATATTTTATACCTTTTTCTATCAGAGTGCACCGCATAGCTACCACTTCTCAGGATACTTGTGTACACTCCAAGAACGTAAACAGCTTTTGATAAATCGTCTACGACCTTACCAAGAAAAAGATCAAATGTACCAATCACTAGTTTCATGAGGACTGTAAAATGGTAGTAGCCATTTGTGTTGTTAACATTGGTAACACAGAAGCAGAAGTTCTGGAGATGATCCAGAAAAAAGCTCCCTCGGGAAGTCATGTTTATCGCATGATGAGAGGTAACCAGACCTGGTCCCTGGTCATTCTATACTTTAAGGCGTCAGATATTTACTCCCACAACATCTATGACCTTAATTTAATTCACTCAAAGGTACTTCTGTGTGAGTTGAATAGAAGCGTAAGTCTAACAATACCCCCCGATACCGCTGCTGCCAGGAGTTTAACCATAAGACAGTATACTGTGTCTACACCTTCATAAATGACTTCTGTGACTTGAACTACGTTACAGCAATGTGTCCAAAGAAGGATGTCAATTCAGCCACCACTTTCTTCATGAACCACAATGACGAGCACCACGTCTTTATCGAGGACCTGCATAAATCCCTCAAAAAGGAGCTCCTACTCCCAATAAATGCACCTCCTCCTTCCCCTTTTATGAAACCATCCTGCTATACAGTAGTCCAAGGCTCGATGACCACACACTTAGTGATGTCCTATGCGAACGTGACGTTCTTTCAATCGAAACGAGCAATATCTTAACCCCAAGGTCCTCTGCTTGATACACTTCCAACAAGCAAGACTATCCTCAAGTCCATGTAAAGTATGCTGACACGCCTCAACTAAAGAGTGTCCAGTCTCGAGGCCAATGAAACAGTAGCTTGCTAGACTGAGACCTTATAATACTTAACTGAAATGTAAACAACATAACGTACAAAACGATTGAACTCGTACACTTACTGCATACTAAATAAATAGACAGTGCATGTATTACTCAAAAGCTACTTAAAAATACAAAATTACTGTACATTCATAACTACATGGTCTACACATAAAGTAGAAGCAAACAATTTCATGGTCATATGGCTATCTTCGTTTAAAAGGAAAAGTACCATATAATCTCTCTTACATAATCTCGCTGTTTGACTCCAACATTCCTACGATCGTGTCTGGTGACCTCAATGCAATGCTAAAATCATGGGGATGCAAACATAAGAATCTGTAAAGATCACTTCTTTCTTAAGCACATGCATAACCCCAATACTAAAATCAAGATGTCACCTAAATCCACTCACTATCCTATTCCCCCTGAATAAGACTCTGATAATTCAGACATTTTTCTGACAAAAAACTTGACTTTTCTACGGAACATTGAACTTTTCTAAAATTTTTTTGCAACCGTAACTCAGTCTACCTCCAGATTCCTAGATTATTTCTCCACATATCTGTTATCACTAGCTGTATAGAGTGAGTCCACCTTGCTAAGTACCTTAAACCCTCTCGTTTTAAATCATGTCCTATGAGATTCTAAACAGAACTTAACATAGCACTTAACAAATTAACTGTCAAACTGAGTTAAGAAGGTGCGGATTTTGTTATCGTTTTGTTTGCACCTATTAGACCAGTAAGCGTAGGTAGAAGATAAAAAAGAATGTGCTACAACAACAGATGTCGTGCTTGAGTCAGCAATGGCTTAGTACAGTGTACTGCCCAAGAGACGACGGAAGATAAGCCAGTGCTTCACCAAAGCGGAAGTTATTGGTCAGTGCGTGACCACCTAATGGAAGTAATAAGCATTAGTTAGTACCTCTAAATTTTAAATAAGCCATAAACAGTAAGTAAACGGAAATGGAAAAATACATAGTCAAAACGTTTAATTTAAAAAAAGGGTCAGCTATTTGTTAAATCATGAAATTCGTCTTTGATTCGTTATGAAAGAAAATTAATTGTTTGATTTGTTTTATAATTTAAAAGAGAATTCATTTTTTAGAATCAAAAACGTGTTTGCTTCACCCTTCAATTAATTAAGAAATAGACCTCAAATTAAGGAAGTGTTTCATTATCATTTTAAAATCAACGATTTCTCTCCCTCTTCGAACGGTAACGTTGATTTGGGAGACTGCAAACCCTTTGATATCAAATGTTTTATCCGTTCCTTGTAAACTCAGAAAATTACTTGCAGAAAAGGCATCTCCAACTCCGTTCTTAAAATCCTCCCTCATAAATTTCTCATGGTGATCTAAGCATCTCAAACGCCGTGCGCCTGACGTACCTTTATGATTATTCAGGCATGTGAAAGCAGACTATAGTCATTTGCCCACAGGAAAACCTTTCAGCTTCTCCTCAAGTTGTAGACTTGATAGTTTACTTTTTTTCCCAGTAAAATCACTAAAAGCGTCATTATCATCTATCTAAACAAGAAAAATAACATCTTTCCACATTTGCAGTACGGCCTTAGAGCCAGACATTCGGTAGTACACCAGCTTCTGAGAGTCACCAAAGATCTCTCCAATACCCTTAACCACAAAAACTTTACTGCAATAGCTTTCCTATATTTAAAGTAGTTCTCTGACAGAGTTTTGTACGAGGGCTTCTAGTACTAACCGAATCACTGAGGTTTTCCACATCATCTCATCAGTACCATTAGGTCGTACCTCTTGGACAAACTTATCTACCTTAAAGTAGGCGACTCCCAGTTCAACCCCAATAACCTCTGGAGTCCCCAAGGCTCCAAGATCTCACCTAATATTTTTTGCTACCACCTGCCTCAGCATCAAGACATTAACACGTACGTCTACACAGACGACGAACAGCGTGATAAAACAAAATTTTTTTTCCAACAATGAAACAGTGCTATCTGTTATTATCCGATTTAAATGATTTTTTCATCATACCATGAAAGAAAGTTTGCATTCCCATTCTGATTTCAGTCTGCAAAGTTATGCATTCCTGACCACGACTGGAATACTTTTGTTGCGCATCAACGTACTGCGCAGCTCTTGCTTAGTTATTTTCTTATTTTAGTCGTCAGCTATTCAAATGTATATAGCTATAGTCGATAGTGCACTCTACTTAGTACTTAGCTAGAGAAAACCAAAACACTCGGATCATAAACTCATACAGTGCGGATATGTAGATTGCAGAGTATAACACTTATGATTTTAGCTAGTGAGTAGTGATATATTCAATAATTAAACATAATTTAGTTCTCAGTCTCTTTACATCTAAGTACTGAAAGTAATTCTATGAGTATATAAATAAAGCTTTTATATTTAATGGCATACCTATATGTCTGTTTTGTTTCCAAGTAGATTTTTTACGTAAGTGAACGACCGTCACAAAAGCATAACATACGTATATAATTTTCATAGTACTAGTTTAATAGATTCTAACATAAATTGTGTGTGTAATTAAATTTAACATGTGATTAAACGACTTCCACAACCAAGGCTGCTGCATAAAGTATCGGATTTACTATATATTATTGTTTTCTATCTCAGTTTCTCTTTATTTTCCTAGAGTCCCTAGATCAACTAACGCATGAACGTTCACAACGAACGACGGAACGACTGCATGTAGATCTCATGCAAAATTAAACAACAAATCACTTTTTTTGAGTCACAAACTTTACGCTAGGTATGAAAAAAAGGTTGTATATGCCACTTGGCACGGAAATAGCACATCATTGTCCGAGTATTTGCCACCCGAGGATTCGCCTTGGGTAGTAGTATTCACGTAGACGTAAATGTACTACTTCCCTGCCTCGTGACGTAATATACTATTTTTGGAGAAAGTATGTAAAAGACTACAGAATATGAAAAATTTAGTCTGAAATCAGAAAAACAATTTAGAGACTGGAAAATCAACCCTTAAAACAAAAAAAATAAGTAATCTGACACCTAAGTAAGTAAATTTTTTTTAAATAAGACGAAAATTTTGAATAATGGCTAAACTAATTACCAATGAGCCTTTACATATAAAATAAATATAGAGGGTTACCTTATAATATTCAGGGGATGAAACTTCAGGAAATCACCCTTAACCAAAAATTTTGCGTCTAATTTGCGTTGAGAAAAAAATTTTTGTTCAAATCATCTGATCATATTTTGCGAGATCACTAATTGTAAATCTACTATAAATTGTTTTACCAATAAAACAATCACAATGATGTCTAAAAACTTCAGCAAAAGTTACAGGCAAACAAAAAATTTCTTTTTACTGGCATTTCAAGAGTGACTTCACTATGTTATTAAGACTCTACTATGATAAAACTATTTATTTTTTCCTATTACTACAAAGTGTTACTTGCATAAGCACTTACTGATTGGCAATCAGTTCCTTAGTCAGAGTAAGACTGCATGGCCTAGTTGATCAAGTGTGTTAATTACTCTGTAATGGCTTGTCAATGACTTCATAACAAGTCCTAGTAGTTGATATTGCTGGCTTAAGTTTATCCTTTGTTGTTACATAGATAACATTATGACAAAAAGATTTGATTTTTCTGACGTTGGAGATGAATTTTTTTACCTGCTATCTACACCTTAAATGAGATAACAAATAAAATTAAAAAGCAATTCTAGCACTTAGTGATTACCGGTTTTAAATAGATTGAATAGGGTTGTTTAGTAACTTTGTAGATAATTTTAAAGTAAAATTCTGGCTAGATGTCAAGCACCAAGATTTTTACAGAAAGCTGGATGTTAGAAAAAAAAAAAAAAAAACAAATCGCAGAGAAAAACAGGCCCAAAAACATCTAACCACTTGAAAGAAAAAAATAAATTTATACATCACTATTGACTCTGCAAAAAAAAAAGGATACTTTATATTCGATTCCACAACGAGTAAGAAGTTCTGTATAGTTAAAAGAAAGTGAAGACTTAGTTAATACTAACGATTCAAACAAACAAGAAACCAGAGTGTGGGACTCGAAGTTCCAGGTAAGAATGAAGTTCGCGCATGTAAGTAGAAAACACATGTATACTGTAAAATACAAGATATGTAAATACATGTCATTTCAATATGTTTTTTTTTCGTAGGTAATGGCGATATGCTTATGTCTTTCCTGTACATTTGTCATATACGAAGGGCTCCGGAACTTTTTAAAATAATTTTTAAGGTTATTGTTAGGCAAAAAACGAGAAAAATATCCTACATATTTGTAATAATTTTGCAAATATACTATAATTTTTCCACAAATTTGCCACCTTGATTTTATAGAAAAATATTAAAAATACTGAAATTTAAGGTTATGTCTTCACATAACTTAAAACTTGTCTTTTTGTGTACTACGATGCTTTTTACCTATAGGAAACCTGTAACACTTGTTATTTTTCTATACCTTGTTTTCTTTTAAAGATATGGCATATTTTTAATATTTGACAGTAATGTGCACGCATTACCATGAAAAATCATTTCTGCATTATTATTATCCTGTAATAAACGTAGTATAATTTTTCTATGATGTTCCCTCTTTATTTCATAAAGGAATATCGAAAACATAAAAAATTAAGGTTATGTTTTTTCATAACTCAATGCCTCTGTTATTGTGCGTCACGATATTTTTATTTTCTCTAGAGAATCCGTAAAAATCTTGATATTTGCTCTATCTTGTTTTTTTAAAGATATGGCGTATTTTGTAATATTTGATGGTTATACCATGTTACAAATACCCGTTTAATTAATATCGGCTATCTGCATCGATCTGCCATGCAAAAATTATTTGTTAATGAACTTTATTAAAATAATAATATCAACTAGTGTACATAGTGTTAATATTAATTTTCTTATTAATTTTAATATTAAAATTTGCCACAAATTTTCTACTTTTTATGTGATTGTGGCGTCTGAGCTTAGATGGGTGTGAGAGTCGTGAGTATGCATATTGACCAAAAAAGTACTCCCAGTTATTAAAATAATACATATGAATAACATACGTTTGCAAAAATTATTTTTGTATTCAATTCGTAATCCAATTTTCATCAATTTGGCTTTTTTTCAGTCAGCAAAAATTGGGGTACACGCTTTTTCTTTCATTTTCTGGCTGATGCGTCCCCGTTCAAAGCCGTTCTTATACACAGGAATTACACGGGGAGTATATATCCTATCGTAATCCATGATAAAGAGCTTCGTTCTAAAAATTGATGATTTATATGAGAGTGAGAGCTTAGCAACGTGCAACCACACACAGAACTGCGAAAAACTAGACAAAACCTTAAAGCTTATCAATGTCCTTCCAATGGAAGTTCTAAGAAACGGCCTGTTTGATTTTCTAATTTTTTTTATAATTTAACGTTCAAATTATGCAAGTTCTGTCATTCGCAATGGAATTGAATGTAGAAAAATCTGTGCGTTGATCCAGGAGAAGTTATTAAAATTGTAAAGTTCGACATAAAATACAGTAATGAGGACTGTATATTTCTATATTTACAAGAATTTAAAAAACATACACGCATGCATCTAAAAGGAATCTACAGAATTGACGAAGCAGGAGGGAGTATGTAAGAGAGAAGACTGAGGAAAGTATTTGGGCTAGAGGGTGGTTGGCTACATTTTTTTGTAATGCATTTTTTCTCATGTGACTGTTCACGGCCCAACATTACAAGCTTTAATATTAAGACTCAAATTTAGTAATGTGGTAATAAATAATCATGCTCCACATTACCACGTTTAAGTCTTAATATTGTTTGATGATAAAGGAGCAAGTGATGGGAGTCTATAGATTCATATAATAAGAAGCTTAACTTCAAAAACACTTTCATGATATAGCACTAAAGTCAAACGTAAAGAAGTTTAAATCTTGAAAAAATCTTGTGATGGTACATAAGTTGAAATCAATAGGCATAATAAAAGATCTTGCAATGATAAATCCAGGGTACCATACTTGGAAAATCTTGAATATCTGGAAATATCCAGAAAACAAATTTGTTTTATCTTCCAAGGACCAAGCTAACAATTATTTATTCTATGACTTAAACAAAAACAAAGTATGAAAATAAACAAATTGATAACATTTTCCTATTTTTCAAGCCATAAAGCATACAGATATATATATATATATATATAGACTGTTTGTCATTAACTTAAAGATTGATTGATAATTGTAAAGAAAAACAGAGGAAATGAGAAATATGGGGCGTTTCACGCGAAACGTTCCAGGCCCGCTGCGCGAGCGCTACAAGTCACTGTTTTCAGCTCGTTTTCTCGGCCTTATTCCTATCCTAAAAAAATGTTGCAAATACCATTTTCGATGTATTTTTTAGTCAGCTTTCTGATGGTGTGGTTAGTTTTCTAAAAAAATTTTATTTT
>NW_019384181.1:497771-544579 GCF_000648655.2 Copidosoma floridanum
ATGTTTTTTTTAATTTCAATGTTTTATCATCGATTGAAATGACAGCATGAAATTGCAAAGTATCTGGTATTAATTTTGCTTCATCAAATCGAAATTTAAGTTTAATTTTAAATTTTTTATACGACTCTTTACTCAAATAATAAACTTTTGTTTCCTTGCAATAATTCTTTGCCCAGTCGTACAAGTTCTCTGCTGTTGAAATTCGGTTATTAGAATAAACTTGAAGACTTGCACTTCTCACACCTCTCTTAAGGTTATCTCCAATACCGTCACACGCTCCCTTTTCATGAGTAGTAGCAAAAAAATGCTATTTAAAATTAATTTTAAAATCTTTTTTTGTGGAAAAGTATGTTTCTAAAGTTGCTCTTATTTTTAAAATGTTGACTGACCCCATTAGTTATGTAAAAAAATTTTCTCACTACAAACTTGGATTTCAAATAATTTATTATAAGTTTTTGATACTTATATGCAGCAATCGTATCATAATGTTGGTTATCGGAAATAACAGCAATACTTATGTGCTTAAGATCATTTTTTTCTTAACAATAAATTACAACTGTAAAAATGGAAGCTTGGTTATTGTTCCAATGAAAAGATTGGGTTGCATTCTGTATAACAAACGCATAACTTTCCGAAAAATCACATTTCACAATAAATTCTCCACTTTGAAGATCTTTTTTCAGTTGATTAATAGAAAGTGATTGTTTCGTAGGAAATTAGTAATGAGTTTTGAGTTTTTGTAATTTTTCTCCTAGTAAGTCAACGAAATCATGAGAATTTAAAGTTTGTGTAGTAATGGTACATTTATTTGTTTCAAATCACGACTCATATTTAATTTCAAAAATATTATGTCCTTCAAAACATTCAAGAAGATGTGGACGTAACGTTGACATATTTGGACAATCTAGACATTCTGCACCTAAGAAACATTTTTCAATAGAGTTACTGCACACTACTGCTTTGATACAGTCGTGGTAGTTTTTAAGAGGCAGTTCAGTATTCTGCGTTAAATATTCCAGATCTATAGCTTTAAGAATCAGTTTAAAATTTTTATGATGTACACATACGCATACGTTATGTGTACCGCTAGTTCCAGCTAAAATACAGTGTGATGGCCCAGTGTGAATATTTAGTATACCCTAGTTTATCATCACTATACTTTTTTTGACACAAGCAATAGATTTTATTAATGTTCTCAAGCAGTAATCTCTTCCGAACATGTTTTCATTCACCGTCTTCCTGCTAATACGCTTTATGCTCAGACGGTTATTTTAATTCTACCTAAAAATCATAGATAAAGTCAAAGATTCTATTTTAATTATACTAAATTTATAACTATTCTATATTAAATTATGACGTAAAAGCATACTTCGTTGTTAAATAAATAATTAAATGTTACAAAACTAATAATATTAGCTAACTTAAGCGGAGCGTGGCACGGCACCGGTCTTTGGCATGCGTTCAGATGGCCAAACGTCTACA
The DNA here is from genome assembly GCF_000648655.2 of Copidosoma floridanum. Next base: position 499,254 of record NW_019384181.1, read on the forward strand.
CTTTAGTATTGATTTACTAGAATTTTTCAGTGAGAGCACACTGTGCAAAAAAAAAGTTTTCAATGTAAAAAAAAACCTCAGCTGTTTATCTAGCTTTTAAAAAAAAAAATTCAAAATGCCTTTTTCGAGATGTAGCATGTTTTGTGTTTTTTTTTAGTAAAAATGAAATTTTTTAGAAAAACTAGCTACACCATCGGAAAGTTGACTGAAAAATACATCGAAAATGCTATTTGCAACATTTTTTTACGATAGGAATAAGGCCGAGAAAACGAGCTGAGAACAGTGACTTTTAGCGCTCGTGTGCCGGGCCTGGGTCGTTTTGCGTAAAATGCCTCATATGGAGGTGAGAGTTGTCACAAACCGTTTGTATGTATAGTAATTATAGACAGCGACCTACTTAATAGATATATGATACGTGACGATAGTATAAGGTATGGCACGCTCATGGGAGAGCAGATTGTATTATGTATACAATTATACTATTTTTACTTTATTCTGTAGACTCAAGTATAACGGTCCAAGCATGATATGTCACGTAGGTACACTAAACTACGGCCTGGTATGATATAAGCAGTATCTACAGTCTATTGTTCTTGATTTTTGCTGCAGCGTTCCTGACATTGTACTTGGCTGTATCAATGTGATCTTCATCAACGCTTGGTCTGCCTTCATGCACTCTTTTCTGAAAGCTTTCCCTAGAGCTTGTTGGTATAGCTAAAGGTCATTACCTGGCACTTTCTTTATACATTCACGTGTACCGGTATGTATGTAAGTGGTGATGTAGATATTCGAGCCTCTGTTTGGTATATTTTTCCACACCAATGTGTTCATCAGAGTGTATATCCTACATGTGTATAAGAGCCTTTTAGCGTCAGGTGCCGTAATTTTCTGGAACTATTGATATATGCATAATGGAAGCGTTTTTTTTTTTTAATTTGGGTTTTGTTTCTCTTAGTGTGCAGTGACTGTCTTAAAAAAACTTAGCGTAACTAAGAGTGTGTACATATTCGGTATGTCTATTCCACGGGTGATTTTTACAAATAAGAGAAAAATAAAGAAAGCTCTGAAGAGCAAGTGAGAGAGAAAGAGAGAGAGAGAGAGAGAGAGAGAGAGAGAGAGAGAGAGAGTGAGAGAGAGATAGAGAGAGAGAGAGAGAGAGATAGTGCAAGAAGAAGAAAATTTGTCTGGGTTGAAGTTTAAGATATTGTGTTATTACCATTTTTTATGCCAAGTATGCTGTGCATGTATGAGTTCAGCACCAAGAAAGATTGAAGATGTTTAGCAAATTTTTTAATGTGTACGTCTAGAGGCAGATGTACACCAGAATCCAATTTTGCGTAGATGGGCAGTATATCCAAAAACGCGCATATCTGTTTTATTAAACAATACGTAAATCAGTTAATTTCTTGATAGCGTCTTTGACTCATGACACACGGTTAAGAAAATGAAAAATAAGGTTATTATTTAATCGTCTGTCATTTCATTTTTATCCTAGAGCTCAAAATTATATAGTCAAATTTGGGCTTGATTTGTTATGAGATATGGTAAAGTTAAATGGCAATACTTTTTTTTCCAAAATATGGCTGTTTTTTAAATAAATTTGGATAATTAGCTTGATACATAAAAGGATCTAATTGTTAAAAAAAAATATTTATATTTTCTATGGATTATCTATTATTTATAATCTATGATTCATATTTATTGTAAAGATAAAACTTTTTCTACAGTTAATTTAACCGCAAAAACTTCCTATTGTTACGAAAAAAATAATACAATTTACTGCTGATAATTAATTTAGTCATCACAAATCTTAATTCAAATATTGAATTAAGGTGCTTACGTTTGAGGTGAACAAAATTTAGTGTAAGGATAGCAGGTTATTGATATATGCGAGATATTTCCATATACAATACATATACGACTTTAATTCGCCACATACATTTCATCTAGTATTCATTATTGGTATGTATTATTTACAGAAATGATTTTATAATGAGAGTTATCCACTGCCCCCCCCCTTTTCTGAGACATCATTATTTTTTACTATTATCTGCGAATCTGCTGGCCTTGGTAATAGTCCTTATACCAGTTATCTACTCATATGATATCTTGGTGATTAGGTCTTGTAAAAAGTACCTTAGAGTTACCAAGGAGGAAGTGATGGAGCGGAGTGTCGAGCCCCAGCCCTCCAGGCAGAAAGCAAGCGCTCTACTATTTTAGCTCCTGAGAACTCCCAACACTGCGTTATATCTGCTGTGGAATTAGAAAACACCTGTAGCCGATATTATACTGCTGGTAGCTGTGCTTAATTGAAAGAACACACCTATCCTTATTATACACAGTAATTAGACTTGCAGCCAACTTCATGGTAAAAACATTTTCAGGCTGAAACTGAAACTGAAGAAATCTTAATCTAAATCTAAGAATTTAAAGATACATATGTCTCGTTTTCGTTGTTATAACGACTTTCTGATGTATATTTTTTGGTAAAGCTGTCGAGTAGCGTTAAAGAGACAAAATTTAATTAAAATAGATCAGGCATACCAGCATAAATACTTATTTTTCGATACTTGAATATTCGAGTATGCAAATCTAAAGTAAATAGTAGAGTGGTCACTGAGGCTCCGTCTGCTTTCTCAAGCTTACGTTGTCGCGCTCCCACGTGATTTGATTCATATCCATAACGTGAAACTTTAAGACGTCACATTTCTGCATTTGCTTCTAGCATATAATCAACTTATGCCTGTAAATGAGAAAAAAAAAAAACAGATTTCAGCAATATTGTGACGGAAAATCTTATCCTTTAATAATCTGTTACGGAGTTAAAAAAAATGATTGAATTGTAGGGATAAATATTTTCAACTTTTCTAATTTATGTTTTCTCAACTAGATAATTCAATACAGCTCTCGTGTAACTTTTATTTATTAGTGTAAGCAATAAATAAAGTCTAGGTCTGTTTTTAAATTAAATGTAAATTTTATCTTTCTAAAATTATTATTTACCCTATCACTTGCGACTATGGAGCTAAATCTTATCTTTATTAAAAAGGTGCATCGTATCATAATTTTCTTTCTAGTCATTTGTTATAATAGTTGATTTGTTAGAAAAACTGTGATACACTTTAGGTATTTAATAATTGTATAAGATATGCCTATCATGTAGCTGATGAAAAACGAGTATAAATTGTATATGAAAAAATTAAGTCCTTGAATTTTTTTAAAATAATTATTTTTGGGTTTCAAACAATAAGAATATCGAGACAGGATATTTGAATGTATTAGTTACCAAAATCAAAGATCTACGATACATTTGTAATGGTTAAGATGAAATTGTCGTATTAATACCATAAGTATGTTTCTTAGAGTTATTTGTGTTCAATTGATTTTTTGTTAAAATATTTTATTTGACGTAGATATATTATATTTAAATGGTTTACGATAACTTCAATTATCATACTTAAACTTATAAAACATAGTACGTATTAAAGCTCATTGATCAATGCTAAATATTTGTCTTGCAACTCTACAACATAACTTACTTTAATTTTATAAATAAAATAATAAAACCTAAGATTGATACATACAATTTAATAACGTACATACCACATATTTAAAAAGGCTTTGTATTTCAATCTAACTATCAAAGTAAAATTTCTCAGCATTTTTATAATCGAATAACGTAAATAACTTAGAAGTTAATCCATCACAGACAATGAAAGATTTTCATTGACTTTAAAACTTTATAGTTTACTGATTTTATTTAAATACAATGACTAACTCTTCAGGTAAGCGGAGCTCGATTAATGTTTCAGTTTACTAGCTTGTTCGTTGCAACATACTTTTTTTCATTATTTAAGAATTGATTGAGCTATACGAGTACATCTATCAAATAAACATTTTATATGGTAAAAGTATAAAATGTCATAAGCAGGCTCACGAAGCAATATTAACAATGCGTATATTTATTATTATACGCACTATTTGTGTTAAGCACTCTTAAATTGCCTATGCGCCTTCCGACAACAAAGATTATCACGATCATAATCAATGATTTAATTATTTATTATTCGAAGAAAATTAATCGAGAAAAAGAACTAAGAATTTCATTAATATCTCGCCGAATACGAATCTAATACACAACCTTCCGTTAACTAGACAGTTGCTCTACCATTTGAGCTTCCAATATACAAATGTAGTACACTTACTCGCATCACGGGTTTAAATATGTTAACATTCTTAAACAAGCTAATTTTCTAATTTAGTAAGACTTTATAAATTTACGTTTTTAATACCTGTGAGGTCTACGTTTCCTTTAATAATTATAAAGTCTATCTATTTACCTTTTACGTGGTGATAAAATAATAAAAAAGTTTAAATAGCAGAGTGACAAAGGTATTTTTACGTATATGTTACATACAGATATAACGAAAGATTTTATTAGTTACAAAAACTAAACAAATTAATATAATTTTTCAAAGTTTTTGGGGGTGCTAGTACAAAGGTTGCAGGGAGAGCTTCATGAGGTGGCATGGGGTGAGGGTGAAAAAAAAATAACACAAAGCATTATTGGGATAAGACGATTTACAAATTTATGGAATGTGTCCTTTTTTGAGAAGAAGCTGCGAAAGAAAGCTCTAAAAACTATCTTGGTAGATAGAGAGAGCTTGGTAGGTCCATAGGTATAACTTTATTGGGTTAGGATGATAGTAAAAAAAAAAATCTCTTTTTTTTTTTAAGTGTGTCTCTTCTTAGACAGCTGTTCCATATTTATGATTTATCTTATTCTGTATTATATACTCATTTATTTGAGGCAAGTCACAATTCCCCACCATATGCTTTTCATAGCTCATTCACAAAATAGGCTGTTAACAAATGTTAAATAAATATACTTGTAGGTAGTGGATCAATAATGTTACACTTACTATCACTTAAATTAATTTATTTAACAACAGAAATGAGGATTAATCAAGATTACAAAATCTCCTCTCTTCATATCGAGAGAGACTCTACGAGAGCGTGCGTGCGCGGCAACGGCCATGTTCTATCTACTTTAACTGTATCACTATACAAAGAACATATACATATTATCAATTGTACTCATAGTATTTATGCCACATAATAGATGTCACTAGTTATATATCTAATATAATGTAGCTCTGGGGCTTGGTAACACATGCTCACGAGTTCGAGACTCGGCCTTCACTCACTTGGCTCGCACCTCTGAGAAACTTATTTCTTAAGTGCGTATTACCAACTGTGGCCAAATGGTTCGGAAGCCATGTAAAATAAGGTCCCCTTTGCTGTGTGAGTGATTGATGTCACAATTAAATCTGAGGCGGTTTTTGACTATGCCAATGACGATAGCATGTAAATGCATAGTAACACAGAATTGCAGAGACTATAGGGCATAGTTCTCAAAAAATGACTGTAAAATATTCAAAAAAAAAAAAAAAAATTTACTCGTATTCAATAACCCCAATAACCTTCAATGTATATTACGATCTTAATTTTGGTATCTTAAGCTACTTTACATTCAATATATTTCAAAAATTTTCAAACTTATTTTAGCCAAAAGCGTTGGTAAAAATATTTGCTATACTTTCTTCTGAATTAAATTTAACAATATTAATGTCATATTTCGCTTAAATTTTGTTGAGAAAGTGATAATGAGTTTCAATGTATTTCGACTTCAGAGTAAAATTTCTAAGCCTAACTGTACTGATCGCACCAGAATGATGCTTCTATACATTATTTGTATCATTAACTTTCATATTGAAATAAAGTTACAAATATTTTACAACTTTTAATTCACTTACATACTTAGACAACGCTACAAACACCCAAAGTTGAGGATTTTGTCACACTATTTTGTTTTTAAATTTCCCATGAATTACATTTCCATACATTCGTTTACTATAACCTGTCGTTTTCTATCAATAGTATCTCCTGTCTAATCGGCATCAGCCTATCAATCTCTAATATTATTAGTAAATTCCTTTCCAAAAATCAGCTTAAAATCTTTTGTTAAGTACAAATGTTTTATAATTCTTCAAGCATATTTATGATGAAGACTATTATAAAAATTGTAACAATTTTAAAGTCTATTTAAATGATTCACACTTAAACTAATATCAGGTGGGATTTCGAAGTAAATGTATAAAACAACTTCAACTAAATTTCTGTACATAAATTCATCACATGCTGATTGCGCAGGTTATAGTTTTGAATGTTGTTCCATAAAAGTTACATACAGTACAAAATTTATAATCTCATGTTCTTTTGGTGGTGTTTCAATATAGTTCTTCTGATCAAGAGTCATTTTTCCATTTTCATAGTCACAGTTGATGCTAGTACCTAAATAAGTTCTTATTTACCTCGAATCTTTCATATTAAAACTTTTAAGTTATAATTTTCTAATAAAATTCAACTTTTCTTTATTTTTACAGTAAATTAATAAGTCATCCACAAAAAGAATTCAGTATACATGATCATTTTTATCATTGAAGATTTATTACTAATAATTGATTTCGCTTACTTTAAAATTCAACCTTTGTAAATAAGTATTAAAAATATTCATACCAAGCTCTTGGACTTTCTCTTTATCCATACAACGCTTTCTCTAATTTCAATACCTTATAAGAGCCAGAATTATAGCCTTATGGCTGTTTTACATATACTTCAGACTTTACCATTCCGTTTAAAAACGCTGTTCCGACATCTATCTGTTTAACAATTGAATTATTTTCGCAATAAGAAAGTTAAATTTGTAAAGCTCGCATTCTTGTAACTGGTTGAAAAATATCATTAATTGAATCATTTTTTTGATAACCTCTAAGAACTAATCTAGCCTGAAAAATATCATTAGCCTTTTTAGAATAAATCAAAAGTTTTTTCCTCATTTGGTTTGGTTACAGGCACTTAAGTCTTATTTTTGTTTAAACAATACATTTTCATAACAATTGCTGTTGTCCACTTTTCAGTTTCATTACTATTCATCGTATCATTATAAGAAGCAGGTGTCTCAGCACTTGTATAATTTATACAAATTATATAATTATTTAAAAAATATTCATCTCTGTACCTATCTGACTTTTTTTTCTAGTTGACCTTCTTAAATTCAAATTTTTGTTTTGATTCTTTCTGTTTGTATTTAAATCACCATTTACATTTTTAACTTTGTTTTTATTCTTAATAATTTTCACCATGTCATAATCCTATTTTAAACTAATGCAATGAGTGCCATCTTCAATTATATTAACGTGTCTAGCTACTACTATCTTATTATTTTTCAGAACTCTATAACCTATTTTATCATAACCTTGAAAGATTCCTTAATCTGCTTCTTCATCTCATTTGAAATGAATTTTTTCTCTGGTATTCTAACAAAAACTCTACTTCCATAAATTTTAAGATTTTTTATAAAGGCTTCTTCCCAAACGTAATTTCAAAAGGTGTTTTATTTGTTTCAACAGTATTAGTGATAATTCTATTTTTTACATAAGCTGCTGTTTAATCGTTTTAACGACTTTTTTATGTCACTTATTTGATTCGGCTGGGGTAAGAGTCACTTAATTGCTTGTGACGGAAAAATGGCGGTTAATCGATGAGGTTTTATGCTGATAACGAAAAATTGATAGCTCAAATCATTTTAAAAGTTTGTTTGAAGGAAAGTACACTAACGAAAATATGCTTTCCGCTACTCAATCAATTTAAAAAAAATGGAGTTAATCAGTTTCTCCAAATATATACCTTTTTTAATTACATTGTTAATCAAACGTTAGCAACGGGACAGTGAGAGTAAATATATTACAGTCATACACCTATAGTCATGCATGCTTTAGTGTACGATATAGGTATAGATAGAGATACTAAGGCATACTACACAAAATCAAATATTAATACATAAAGTATAAAATGATGTTTTCAAACATGATTTGACAGCGCTTTTCATTATTATTAATTTTTTTAAATAATTGATTGCATTAGTTCCTCTATACTACATTTTTTGTATCCAAATCAAAGTGGTTTTTTATTCCTACTGTGTCTTTAAAATTAGGAGAAAAAGTAATTGAAAATAGACAAAATTTTTAAAAGTATGAAACTTTTTTTTAAGTGAAGGTCTTTTGATTTTGAAAAGTTCCGCGATTTTTTATGCATCCAGTCCACCCCTAGTGAGAGAGGAAACTTTGTTTTCAGAATATTAGTAAATTTTTATTAGATATATAACGAGTGACATCTATAATGTGGCATAAGTACTATGAGTGCCAGATCAGAGAAAAATATCTTGGAAAAAACTGAAGACATAATTAAAAGTTTATCGTTAAGAAGTATTGTTTTCAAATACTTACTTGTGTTCTAAGTGTAACAATAGGAATAAAAAATATTTTGTAAATATCAATGTACTATACCTTTACAAAAATGCATTAAGAGGGGAAATTCTGTTATTTTTTTTTATCATTTCAACGTATGCCATGCCATAGGATTGATGGTCAAAAGTAACACAGTGCGTCCTTAGTAGTAAGAAATTCTTACAATACAGGCCCTGAGAAATAGCAAAGTGAATATTATTTTTCTATATGTACATATATAAAATATGAGCGTTACACTCATATATTTTATAAATATTCCTTTAGCAGGAATTACCCAACTGCTTATTTTCTAAATCCTTTAATAAGAGTTCACATCAATTCATAAAATTATCGTAAGCATTAAAATTATACTGTTAAGTAGAAAAGTTTAAGAACTCATAAAAAAGAGTACGAGGTCGAGGCCCTTGTAAATAAAACAAGAAATAATGTTATTCTGGCTTTTATAAATTTCTTAGTAATATCATACGCATGATACTCGTACCAGACTCATCTTGTTTGCTTTATCTGCTATGTGTTAAAGACAACCATTCCTAAAATTATTGGATTTAAACGTTTATAAAGGTATGTAGAGGTCCTGTGTTAGGAAAGGCCCAGGGGGAACTCTCTTATACTTCCTTATTTTGACAATGTTCGGGAGAATTTGCTACTACCACCAAGATCTGCACCAACGGCGGCTCCAGGCAGGCTCACGCCCAGACCCTTCTGCGCACACCACCGCAACCCTCCTACTCGTCAGAGCTTCATGACGTTGAAAAATAAGTAAGCCCTGCAATTAACTGCCCCCTCCCCTCTCGCCATTTACCTACTAAAACCGCTATATACATTTTTATTGGCCCCCGGACAACTCTCATTACACGGTTATCACATTTCACCCACCATCTAGGGCTTCTATTTGTTTTTCCTGGCCACCTGATGTTTAAGCTACACTTTATTTTTTGCTTACATTATTCTATGCAATATGTAGTGCTCTAAAATCAATATATGTACTATTATGACATGATTCAAATAAATTTATTATCTAAAATCTTGCACAATTAAATCATAATATAAGCCCTCAAAGTTTGCTGAATGTCAAAAGATTTTCCACTACAATTTTTACAAAATAATATAGATAAATTAGATATAAAAAATGCTTATGTGACTTTATCACTGTAATAAGAAGCAATATTCGTGATACGTATGTATTATTAAATTTATAGGCTCATATCGACGGTTCGGAAGAAAATAAGCCCAGTTCACAAGCTTGAATAAAAACTAGCCCAATTTGTATCGATTGGACGAAGACAGGCCCAACCCATGCGTTCAGACAAAAATAAGTCCACCTTACTGTTTTCTGATGAAAACAACCCTGACTCACCACGTTTGGAAGATAATAAACCCGACTTACTGCGTTTGGAAGAAAACAGTCTCATTTCACTGCTGAACTCAAGGTGGTCCAGATCTTTTATTTTTTATAAATATTACTTTAAGTAATATAAAACAAGCACCTCTAATAACGTAATGCAGGGTGCTTCAGATCTTCGGTTTTTATATAGATAATAGTATTAGTAATGCAACCAGCTTTATTTTGTTTGATGATTATTGTTGTGAATAAGAACTGTACTGCATCATGTTGTTAGAGGTGCTTGTTAAAACATTAATATTATTATTTGTAAGAACTGAAAGATCTGAAGCACTAATTATCAAATAAAGCACTCAATAACTGTAATGTAAGACTTTAGTAAGCCAGGTAGTATAACCAAGTATGGCTTCAAAAAAATTATTTACATAGGATATCCATGATAATGAAAGTATACGTAACATGTATATCGAATGATGCAGGTAAAACAGTGATAATAATCAAAAATAGAACGCCTAAAACGCTCTGGGTTCTGTTATTAAAGGCGCTTGTTTGATAGTTAATAGTATTATTATCGATATGTCAAAATATATTAATGTCTTAGATCAATGTTATATAATTTATGACACACAATCAATTAAATACAGTACACGTTTGCAGGAATAATTTTTGTAATGACAAAAAAGTTAGAAACACGTTCAAGTATAAAAATATTTTTGTAAATTTTAGGTTACCATCACATATTTTAATAAGAAGCTGTTATTTATTTGGCTTTCTTTCTTATTAGAATTATGTGCATACTTATAAATTTTACTAGTAAATTTTCTTATAAGATAAGAAAACGTAATAAATTGATTATTGTAATTATACTGAAGTATACGTTATAAATATATTTCAATCTTACAACTATTATGGATTCAGTACATCTTTAAAATCATTTTAAAATATTGTAGGGATTAAATTTTTATCGATCATTGTTTTTGTGAAGCATTATTTTTTCTCTGGACCACTGGTAGTTTTTCATTGTAGGCTAAATACAACACTAAATTTTTAACATCATTAAGGTTACATTTTTTTAAAACACTAATTTTCTCCGGCTCTTCGAAATAATCATATTTTGTAAAAACTGCTAAACTTGAAGGAACTACTTTTAATTCTTGAACATTAGAAAGTTTTGAAATTTTCCATTAAAATTTTTCAGATAGTGCATCGAAACTGAATTTACTGTCTTGATGTATTTATTGAACTTTATATTTATCTTCTTCTTGGCTATCGTGTATTTGTCGTGCCCATTCGTTCAGCGTATAAATTAAGAGTTTGTGCATATGGTTTCCAAATTCACGCATGCATACCATCTCCTTCTGATTGGGTGTGACCTACCTCAAGGTACCTATAACATTAAGAAGAAACTTTTGTTGTAATTTTATAAAAGTCGATTACTTTGTCAGGTGAGTAAAAGATCGTATCATCTCAAAAATGTATTGTAAAAACGTATTGTCTTGAATATGTTTTACTTATGAAACGTATCATTTTGTAAATGTATTTTCGAACGTATTATCCAAAAATAATAGTAAAAAACGTTTTTTGAAGTACACAAATGATAATGGACAAGCGCTCATCACCAAATAACCCAGGGCACTCGACTGGCTCTCTTTTTTATTAACACACATAATAATGTGAAAGCAAACTTTACCAGATGACTGAGCGTGCTCAAGTCGCTCTCGTTTTATCGATGAGCCTTAATAATAATATGCTTTACAACATGGGTCAGCGTACTTGCGAGCATCTCTTTTTATTTATTAACATGTATAATGATGGACAAGAGCACAGCACTTTTTTTGTGTTTATATAAAATGCTGGTCTTGACAAGACGCCTCATTTTAAGAATCTTTATTTGTTAGTCTCACGAGCTTAGTAAAAGAGATTTTGACAGATTTCGACACCACCCAGGAGGTACTTTCTCTTTGCAGACATCAGAAAATTTCATTTTATGACGAATGAAAAAAAACAAGCTACACGAATGCCCTGGGTTACTTGGTAATGGGCGATTTCTTATTATAAATCGTGTTATTAAAAAAAAAAAAAGAGAGCCACACAAGCACCCTAGGTTACTCAGTGATGGGCGCTTGCCCATTACGGTTTGTGTGAACAAAGAAATGTTTTCCATTATTACTCTGAAATGATACATTCTCTTCTATTATTTTGAGATAATGAATTTTTAAAATAAATTCATGAGATTATACGATTTTATAATACTCATTTAAGATTATATGTTTTTATAATAAATCTTTGAGATGATACGTTCTTTTACTCACCTGATGATTTAAGGTTAACCTTACAAATACTTTATTTCTACGGGCTTAGCATATAAGCTTCTGAGAAAATCATACGTTTTCTGGGATCACTAACCCAGACTGAATGTAGATGAAACTAGAATAGCCGTGAGGAAAAAAAAAAAAAAATCAGGTGTAGGTTGCAGAACCCATGACAGACGTGGAACATTAAAGAATATGTTATTGAACTTGGTAGTATTTGATTGTCTATGATGAAAATAGTAGTTTTCATCAGATAATTGCCATCGTCTCCAGGGCTATTTTGCGGTCCGAGGGACCTGCGAAACAGGGCCCGAGGGACGTGAGGCAGCCACGGAGCAATGGCGCTTATGTAGCGAATTCTATTTTTTCTATCAAGTGCACACCAGCCTCTCAAAAACGCGCGAGGTAAGAAAAGTATTTTTTTTTTACTCTAAATAATCTTCATTTCATATTTTTTTATTAAAAAGAGAGTTTATTTACAAAAATTTATTTTTATCAGTAAATATTACAGATTAGGAAAAAGCAAATGACGTTTCTATTTTTTTTTTGTTCATTAACATATAAACAACGGAAACAAGAAAGAACAAGTGAAAATCCCTTAATCTGTTCCAGCAGCAGTTTTTCATGTCTCGAATGCCCAAATGCGTATGTATAATAAATCTGTATATCTCCCTATGTTATATAGTTATATTGACAAAAGTGAGTCTCAGCTCCCCCCACCCCTCGCTACCCCCCGCTCCCCCACGGCCCTCCCTTAACTCACATAGTTAAATGCTTGTGTTCACGTGGTTTTTGATCTAATTATTTCCGAGCAAAAATCCCCGCTCCCCCTCGCTCTCCCTCCATTGTCCCCCTCCCCAATTAAAAATATTTATAGAGTATTTTACTGACTGCAATGTTGGAAAATATATGTAATTTAGTGCCTACGTCGCACCTCATATTGAAAAATGTATGTGATTTAGTACCCAAGTCGCACATCGTTTCTATGGTTTTTTGCGTCGCTGATCATAACCCCCCTGTATCTATTCTCCCTCGCTCACTCACTATATGTCTCTTAAATTACGTAATTAATTTAACGTGATTTAACTATTACGTTTGGATAATCTCTTTCTGATCCATCTACTTTTTCCAAAGATAAAATTTTTGATTTGCTGAGGACTTTACTTACAAAAAGGCAGAATTGAGAAAAAGGTGTATTTAAATATTTGAGGTGTTAAAATTTTTCGGAAAATATTCGAATAGGAATGTTATTTAAAAAAGACTTGAATAAAATTATAAGATACCTGAAAAATATTACAAATAATCAATGGTTTAGATTTCTTACCATGATTTATAACCTGTTTTAAACTTTTAAAAACATGTAGTAGTAAATGGCAAAATTTTTTTTTTTTAATTTAGAATTTTCTGGACTACTTTTACTTTTTCATTTGGATGTTTTGTAAGAAACTGTATTATTAAAAATTTAAACAAAATTTTTTTTAAGGAGGCTAATGAAAATATTATTTAAGAAATTTTTAGCACACATACTTGGTAAACAAATTAGTATTAAAAATCCCTTAATAACTTTATACTGTTAATGTGTATGCTGTATAACTGATAGCAGATATATGCAGAGTAACATGGCAATGCAGAGCCATTAAATGCAAAGTTCGTCAGAATAGCTAAAACTTCTTGTTTGTATTAGGATCGAGAATTGTGTAGCACCCCAGTCAGTGGCAGAACTTGGAAACTCAGAGAAAAGTTAGTGCCATCCTATCAATGTCATTTTTAGATATCTTCCAATACTTAAGAAAGTATAAGTTTTAAAACGAAAAAATATATAAAAATATAAAAATATATGAAAGCGTAATGACCGATAAATGTGCATACATTTCATCCCCATCAAGTTGAGAATTGGCACGTAGAGCGCTAGAGCTTATGATTGTATTTCATTGTATTTTATTTCCATAACGAGTTTTATTGGTATATAAAAAACATGAATTACTTAGGTAGGGGGGTGCTGCACCCCTTTTGATTGTTGCTTGATTCTGCTAATGTAAGCTTACTCTCAGCCTACATTTATAATTACACGAGTAATATTGCTTTTTTTGTTTGCTTATGTATATCAGTACAATCCAGCTACAGTAAGTGAGTTCCGACAACAGCACTATTAACTAAAACCACACTGCTTATCCCATTTTAAAATACAAAAATTAAAATTATAAGTAAGATTTAAATAAAATTAATTTATCTTTACCCCAGCAGGCACGGAAACACAATATGAATTGTAATTGAATTCTTTTTTTTTAATTCTTAAAGAATTCATTAGAATGAATTCAATATGTATTCAATATGTGATCATATGTCATGTGAGATGGGCCAAACAAGAGTTCTTAAAGAATTCATTAGTCTTCATGTAAAAAATCTACTTTATCGACTGCCTGAAATTATCGCACATACATGTATCAGCCTGATATCTTGATTCATTCCCAGCGAAATTCAAATGATTTATTTATTTAATTACAAATAATAACCTGAACGTCAAAGTAAATTGATGTCACTTTATTACGAGGTTAATCCCGACACAACTTTCATTTATCTACAACTACGATATGGTTATAATTATTACTCGTATTTTCTTATAATTAATAAAAAGAGTTTAAATTTTGCGGGGAACGGGCTAATGTATGTATGTATATACATTGGGTGCGTTTTTTTAAGTAGTCGGTCGGTCGGTAAACTTGTTTATAAATCTATTTATATGTGTATAATTGAAAACTCTCGGTGCCGATCACCAGGACATCGTCATCAGCACCCTCGTATACCTGGACTCGTTGATGAGTCTATTTAAATATTTATAACTAAAAGCTCTCGGTGCCGATCACCAGGACATCGTCATCGGCACCCCGGTGTACCTAGACTCTCGTTAGAGTCTAATTGAATTTTGTAATTAAAAACTCTAGGTGACGATTACCAGAACATCGTCATCGGCATCCTCGTATACCTAGACTCGTTTCTGGCTGTATTTAAGAGCTTATAACTAATAAAAACATTGAATTTCAGATGGAATCCTAAAATCATCAAAAGAGTATACGAAACAAAAATGTAGTCATCATGTGAAGACTTGGCTTCAACATACCTCTGACAGGCTCAAACAAAAAACTAAGAAGACTACTGCCGCAGAGCTGGCTCTGAAACTGTTATTTTAAGTTGAGAACATTACTTTGTTTTGATGTTTAATGCTTTCTAAAAGTATTTTCATTGTAGTTACTTCAAAGTTTTACTATCGTTCTAAAACGAAACCCGCTTTTTACACATATTTCGAATTTTTTTTACATATATTTCAAATCTGTTCTTTAAATTATTATACAGATTTTCGAAACCTCACATTTAACTGAGTATAATTGTAAAAAACAATATAATATTTATTATTATTTTTTACTTGATCAAGAAGTACTTCAAAAATGTTAATTGAATTACATTAAAAAAGTTTCAAAATTTAACATTTAGATAATAAATTCATTACTTTTTGTCAGTCACTGCTTGTTTCAATACAAAAGATCGGAGCTAGTCTATTTTAAATAGTCAGTCGATGCTAAGAGTAATTTATATCAGTATGTAAAATACGATGCAACTTTTTTGTAGTTATTATTGTCAGAGCCTAGACCATCGTATTTTCTTGAGACGTACCTGAACACCCTAAAAATTATTACTGGGTTAATTGATTTAAGAGATTGCATTGTTACTAACATGTGTAACATAATCATTTAGAACAATTTTTTTTTGTATGCAATGATTTGCTAGATCTCACACTAAATTAAGTACAAGCGAACAAAAAACCGTTTATCAGAAGTTTGTATACTCTATATCCAGACGGCAACCACAAATCATAAAGAATTCTTTATGAATTCACCAAGGAACTTGTTTTTGCATTCGCAAAGTGTTCCTAAAGTGTTCTTAGAGTATTCCTATAATATTCAACTTATGTCCCCTCTTTTGAATTCTTTACAAGTTCGCCAAAAGTTCTTTTTTTTAAATCTTAATCCATAAAGAGCTCTTAAAGTATTCATTTTGATCCCACGGTACTTAAAAATTAAACTTGAATAAAAAATTATTTCGTTAACAAGTCGGTTTTCTTCTGTACACACTTACTCACTCCGGCTTCGGATATACATTAATATCCGAAAAAAAGTCTGCAGACAAGTGGAATCGAACCCAGGTAGCTAGAGCTTGCGTGTGACACAAACACGCTTCACCACTCAGCTATCGAGGATTCGGAAATTCCCTGACATTAAACGCCTACATTAACTATTTACAAAAACTATGATTCTTTGTTATTTTAATTCCCTCTTATGATTAAAAAATTGTGTGAAAAATCTCTCTGCTCTTCTCGCTTATGGACAACGCTATCTTATAACTTTTTATTACACGCGCACTTATCTCTACATATTATAGCAACGTCGTACGATCTGGATTATGTATTATTGTAAGTACATGATCTTATAATGCAAATTATAAAATAAAGTCTTCGGACGTGTAATAAAAATTATTTTTAACACAAATAAATACCAAATTGAGATTGCAAAATAAATCGTATAATCATAGCGAGCTTCCATATTTAGGACAAGCTTCGGAGCTTCACCATAAACATGATTAACTTCCGACCTTAAAACTCCCAGTGCTTTCGTAGCACAGGTGGCTCGCACGCGTGTCTATCGTTTCGTTTTTGCATTCTCGGGTTCGAATCTCAGTATGGAAGATGACTTTTTTTTTGTTTCAGTGGTCTTACTGGTTATTCTGTATTTTTTACTCGACAAACTCTATTATTATTAATACTTATGCAGAAATTTAAATTTAAATTAAATATTAAATACCTTAAATAATTTTATTTTCATTGTCCAATAAGCTCCAGATTGTATTTTTGTATCTTATACATATTTCTTCATTTAACTCTTATTCGATTCATATAAATAAGTTTTTTGCTATTTCGAGAAAAAAATAATAAATAGGATGTCGTATAAAAATTTTTCTTATGACTTAATAATAATTCTTCAGATTTATTTTGAATTCTAGCGATAGATTATTTCATGTCGTTTTAGTTATTTAAAAGTAAAGCAGTGTTAAAAAACAATTAAAAATTCATGCACAAACGAAAAAAGTCTAAAAATGATATCAAATTTAAGTTTAATTTATTTTTGGTTGTAACAGGCGAAAATCAATTAAGTAGTGCACCAAAATAAACTTTTACTACCTTATTAAATATTAAATTTTTACTTACGTGTCTACCTAATTTATAGTAATAGAAGACTTTAAGTAAGAAAAGTTAATAAATAATTAATAAGGCCTTCAAAGTGATTTAAAAAAAATCAGATCACATGGACGAAGAGTCGAGTCCAAGAATGCAAAAACGAAACGACGAACTTGCACGCGAGCCGTCTGCGTTAAGGGAAAGCTGTGTAAGCTACAGTCAAAAGTCACTTATATTTATAACAAAGCTCCAAAGCTTGTTCTAAACATCGCTGGGGCTTGCTGGAATTATCATATTTATTTTGCAATCTCAACTTGGTATGTCTCCGTATTGATAATAATTTTGATTACACGTGCAAAAACTTTAAACAATAATTTTTATCGTCACAAGAAAACTCTGTGAAATTACATCACCGTAACTGCAACCTTTCTTCAGTACACACTATAAATTTTTTTCCACCCTAACAAGAATTAAATAAAATTATAAGAAATTACGTACTTCACGATCACAGATTAGTAGAAAGATTTATTAATTTTACTCATCATAAGCTGTAGGCCAAGCTCTGGAGGTTGTCGATGAACATATGTGACTTCTAAACTATCATGACACAATGTCTCGATAGCTCAGATGGTTAAGGCTTATACCTTTGGGGAGATTATTTTGCAATGCTGGGTTTGATCCTCATTGTCACCATCATTTTATTTTTTTTTTTTTTTTTTGATGGATTATTCTGTTTCAATTTCTTAGTATAACTTTTAATTAAATTTATGTACGTTGTCAACTCTTTGTGTCGAATACATCAAAATGAATAATTTTTCAATGCTGTGTTACGTGAGATTGAGAAGCTGGTAAGGAGGTGCGTCACAAAAAAAACTTAACTCGTTGGTCAATTATTTATTAGCTTTTTAAAGGCAAAGGCGTGCGTGCGTGTTTCGCACGGTGTTCCCTACTTATCGCCCAGCCTCTTGCCTTAAAGACGCTCGAGTAGCTTTACAGCAAGTAGCTTGACTTTTAGAATTTTTAAATATGGTGTGGTGATTTGAACAGAAGATAAGTAGGGAACACCGCGCAAGACACACACACACGCGATTTTAGACGACATCCTATTAATTATTTTTTTGTCAAAATAGCAAAAAACTTATTTATATGAATCGAATAAGAGTTAAATGAAGAAATATGTATAAGATACAAAAATACTATCTGGAGCTTATTGGACAATGAAAATAAAATTATTTAAGGTATTTAATATTTAATTTCAATTTAAATTTCTGCATAAGTATTAATAATAATAGAGTTTGTCGAGTAAAAAATACAGAATAACCAGTAAGACTACTGAAACAAAACAAAAGTCATGTTCCACACTGAGATTCGAACCCGAGAATGCAAAAACGAAATGATAGACACGCGTGCGAGCCACCTATGCTACGAAAGCACTGGGAGTTTTGAGGTCGGAAGTTAATCATGTTTATGGTGAAGCTCCGAAGCTTGTCCTAAATATGGAAGCTCACTATGATTATACGATTTATTTTGCAATCTCAATTCGGTATTTATTTGTGTTAAAAATAATTTTTATTACACGTCCAAAGACTTTATTTTATAATTTGCATTATAAGATTATGTACTTACAATATTTCATAATCCAGATCGTACGACGTTGCTATAATATGTAGAGATAAGTGCGCGTGTGATAAAAAGTTATAAGATAGCGTTGTCCATAAGCAAGAAGAGCAGAGTGATTTTTCACACAATTTTTTAATCACAAGAAGGAATTAAAATAACAAAGAATCATAGTCTTTGTAAATAGTTAACGTAGGCGTTTAATGTCAGGGAATTTCCGAATCCTCGATAGCCGAGTGGTGAAGCGTGTTTGTGTCACACGCAAGCTCTAGCTACCTGGGTTCGATTCCACTTGTCTGCAGACTTTTTTTCGGATATTAATGTATATCCGAAGCCGGAGTGAGTAAGTGTGTACAGAAGAAAACCGACTTGTTAACGAAATAATTTTTTATTCAAGTTTAATTTTTAAGTACCGTGGGATCAAAATGAATACTTTAAGAGCTCTTCATGGATTAAGATTTAAAAAAAAAGAACTCTTGACGAACTTGTAAAGAATTCAAAAGAGGGGACATAAGTTGAATATTATAGGAATACTCTAAGAACACTTCAGGAACACTTTGCGAATACAAAAACAAGTTCCTTGGTGAATTCATAACGAATTCTTAATGATTTGTGGTTGCCGCACTACATTATAAGAAAGTAGTGGTTATTTGTTTATTGATGAGTAGTTTGTAGTTTAAATACCCGTCAATGCTGTAACTTATTGATGTGATTTATGTTTACAACATATTTGATAAGTAGAACGATTAGTGCTATTTTATAAATTTATGATTTGTTTAAAGTTTCACTATTATTCGTAGTCATATAATATAATTATGTTCTAAACATAGAGATTCTTACATTTGTTACATGTTACAAAAATATTAGAAAATGAAAATGATGCAAAAATTATTTTTTCTGTTGTTACTGTATAGCAAATTGATAAAAAGTATGTACCAAAATTGTTTTAAATGAATTTCTTAGGGACAGTAAATGAATTCATTACATGTACTAAAGAATGATCAATGTATTCGTAATGAACTTTAAATGAATTCTTTTTAATAGTCTTTCAGCAGCTCCCCCCACAAAAGTAATAAAAAGATTCTTTAAAAGAATTCTTTAAGAATTCTTTTCGAACTCAAGATAAATGACATAACCTGATGAAATTATGAAATCATTAAGAATTCATTTAGCTCATATCATGACAACCTGTAGAATTCATTAAAATATTCTGAATTCAAAATGTATTTATTTAGAATAAATAATGCCTGCTGGGTACTTATTTGTTATTATTACTTAATAAATAATTATATCACTTTTTGAGACTTTGTAAAAAAAAAAAAAATAAAACATACTCCGAAAATATCATAGTTGTGACGCAATCTGTTAGTGAATGGTTGGTGCATAGAACGCCCAAGGAGACCTAAGTCCCACTAGTGTATATATATATATATATGCTGCTCTGTTAATACTTTTTACCAGAGGATAGTAGATAACTAATCTCTGCTATTGACTTAACAGTCTGTTAGTTAGTGGAATTGGAAGATTGAATAACGGAATAAAGTAGAAAGAGATGGTTTAATTAGTATAAATATGATTTTTAAATATGTTGGCCCCAGAGAACGAGTATACGTAGAAGTAGTGCAGCGGAATAAGCTTTGTTCGACTTGCAATTCCGACTTCAAAGAATAAAATTGCTTCAAGTAGATAATAATTAAACTAAAGTTGAAAATTTTGTTTTGGTCACATGGGGTCATACAGAAAATGGCAAAAGTGGCCAAAACCGTTTTTTTGCATTTTACGTCTTCGGATTAATTTAAACAAAAAAAAATTTTTGGCTTTCTTATTTGCCGTAAAACAACAAACAAAATGAGGCTCTGAGTGAACTTGATTCGTGCAACGGTAACTCCATACATTGCAAAAAACAATCAATTTTGCTCGAAATTTCAAAAACTTATAACTTTTTGTCATTAAATGATTAAGAGCTCAAATTAAGAAAGGTTGTAGATTTTGAGCCCACTAAGTATTACACTGGATTTTAGCAAAATCAGATTTAAAATTTTTGCAAACGGAAGCTTAATGCGAAAAAAAGCACTTCCACAAAATGGCCGTTAAAGAGTTATGGTACGGTAAAATTTGTTTTTTGACGGGATCCTCTTCTTTAATGGGTAACGAATAACTGACCAAATTTTATAACTCTTATTTTATGTGAAAGTTGCTTAAACAATCGTTGTAAAAATGGTATTATTTTATGCGCGAGGCTGTGCGGCGTACTTGGTGGAGCAAGCCACTGTGTGGAGGGGCAAGCCGCCGCAACTTGGCCCCGTCCTAGCAACCACGAAAAACTGTTCGGTTTTAGTTATTTTTATTCGTCTCATGATTATCTACTCTAAGAAATTTTTTCGTTGAAGTCGGAATTGCAAGTTAAAAAAAGCTAATTCTACTGCACTACTTCTATATATACTCGTTTTTCTGGGACTTTATATTTAAAATAATATTTGTATTAATTGAACTTCCAATTTCTACTGAATTCCGGTATTTAATCTTCAAATAACACTGATTAACAGATTGTTGAAATAATAGCAGAGATTAGTAGATACACTATTCTCTGGTCAACAGTGTTAACAGAGATGCAAATATATATATGTAGGTATACTTTATATACGCAGGCAAGAATTCAAGATAGGAAGAACTACTGCTGGAACAGATTAAGGGCTTTTTACTCCGCTTTTTGTTGTTTAACCGTTAGATCAAAGTGCAATGTATACCCACTCACAAAATTTTAGTCCCTGTAAGATCCTGTTTTTTTGAAATCGACGTAATTATAGTGCCGTTCTTGTATTTTGTATGCAGCAGCTGATTTCTTTCCCCGACACAGGCTTCGGCTTATCGATGACCGGTGACGCTGCAAGCCTGCTAAAAGATGCAGGTAACGACGTAAGCAACTGGTCTGTCTAACGATTCAGAATGTGATAAACATTTTTTTTACTGTGAAAAGTATTTATGTACAATAAAATTTAAATAATAAATTTATTTACTTACGTAAATAGGCTCTCAACTTTTTAGGATAGCATGTGCACTAGGTAATTATCTTTCGCGCGAATCAGTTACGAAATCTTCTGGATTTTTCATTTGAATAGCAGTGGCGTCGAAACGTGTGTGTCATAGCAAAGCCAATAGAAAATAACGTTTTTTATTTGTAAATTTAAAATAGGCTAAAAATATGGTTGCTATTTTAAAATCAGGTATTCAAATAGTAGAAGCCAACGTTTTTCGCGAAAAAAGCCTCTCAAAAGATCGTAAACTTGCTGAAAGTTTTCATATATTAGTAACACTTTAGAGAAAATTTGAGACGATCGGACTCGTTGTTTAAAAGGACGGATTTTAAACGAAACCCCTGGAGCTGCAAGCGAAAAGTCGAATACTAATTATTATAATGTTTAAATAGAGGTGAACAAAACTAAGTTATTTAAATATTTTGTTTACATAAATTTTTTTTATCAAAAAAATAATAAATTATTTGTATAATTTTTCTCACAAACTTATAAAGTATGTTTAAATCGTTGTTTTAATAAGCATTCAATTTCATATTATCATACTTTGCTAGCTACATTGAGACCGGACTAAAAAAAATTCTTCATGCAATTGTAAAGCAGAATTGAGTCAGTAAAAACATTTAGCAGCAATATGTATTAGGATAAATTTAGAAAGTAGTCATTCAAAAACTAGAGAGCCAATGATTTGAAATAGGCCATTAGGCCATCAGATCCACAATTACAGAAATATTAGAAAGGCTGTAAATTAAAAAACTTGTTCAAAAAGAGAAATTCTTGTTTTTGAATTTGTACAACCAACAACACACAACAGTAACGATCTTTTATCTGATCTCTTTGTTTTGTTATAAAAAATTGCATCCATCGATATTTTAAAGCTATGACAACAGCAGAATCATTTGTGATGCAGACGACAGACTTTTCTCCTTGGCACTTTTTTTCACGAGAAATAGCGGAAACAGTTTACGAAACAATAGTACATCCAAATAGTTAAAGCTAGATTTTTCTCCTTAAAATGTGTATTCCCCCTTCCTAAGCGTCTACTTTTGTACGAAAAAAACACTTTTTACCTTACAAATACAGAATTCATTACCAAACTTAAAAATAAAACGGTCTATTTAGCGTGGCTATGCATAAGCGTACTCGCTTGTGCAACACCACATTTTAAATTGACTGCCAACAGCTGGCGTTATCAGCGCTGGTTATCTCGTGTATTTTAATGCGCCTTCTGACCCTACCTTGTACAACCTTTTTTATTTTTAAACAGGAATAAGCCAATTTATTTTTGAACTGACAAACTGCGATTTCTCTTGAAAAGATTCCCAACTCTTTTTTTTTAGAAATTTTCCAAGATTCTTCTCCAACGTATACACCACAGCCAAGATAAACTTTTTCATTAGACACTGAATATCTTTCGATGGAATCAACTTCATTATCTGTTATGAAAAAAGAAGAAATTCCGTTAAAATAGATACTTTTAAACATATAGTTCGTGATTTATGATAAAGTATGAAAAGGGCATTATAGTATAGCTGATAAAAGAGGTATTTATCTTGGATGAATTAACAAGGTGTGTTTTTTTAAAAATAAACTTTTTAAACATTATACATGGTTTTCCTTTATTGCTTAGCATAGTAAACAATGACGTAATAGACAAAACGTTGTTTCTTCACGCGACGCAAATACGCACCTCATAGTATGCACGAACAACGATTATCTTGGTCGCTATCGTAAGCATAATACAGCATTATCTAATTGTGAATTTATCCTATCCTACCTATAAATTTTGATTTTCATCGATATATTTGTTCTGCGATTGGTGAAAACCAGTCTAGGGCGCATTACTTCGAAAATAAGATTAAAAATTCAGTAGCTGGAACTTCTGCATTGAATAAAAATCTAAACTGTATATTTTACCGCAGCAAATTATTTAATTGTTCTTACAAAATCGGAAATTAAATATTTTTTATTAACGGTAAGATGGTTGACGCGGTAACCTTAAGTATAAGAAAAATAAGTTTAAAAGAGTTTCATTTGAATTTATACTTTATAAATAGAAATTCATCTTTCTTTCCCAACATATTAATTGAAATACATAACGGATTACACTTTAAAGTAATAGGTCTGAAACATTAAAAAACAAAAATGAAAATAGACTCAACATAAGTTTATCTTCAGTCTCGAAAATCGTTATAAAACTTTAAAATTAATCGGTCGAAGTTTTGTAATTTGTTAATAGTTATGGATTTTATTGCCTTTAGAGTTTAAGATATTAACATCATTATACCTGTTTGAAAAATCGTAAGAAAACCGCACGATCATTAGGTTTTTGACACATTTCACACGATATAATCGCTTGATTATATTATGCTATCCACCCAAAACATTAAAATATTTAATGCACAACTGGTATGCGATTAATTTATTTAAAAAAAAACAATGATATTCAAACAAAATTAGTGGAGTATAATTGTTACATACAAAAAAAAATTCTTAGATCAGATTTGAACCTCGGTCCGTTGGATTTTGTTCAAACCACTTCATCCTCTAGTCTGGTGAGTATTTGGAATAAAAGCTCATTATTTGTCCTTATGACTTACAACTGTTCCTGATATTATTCTTGCGTAACGTAAGATCTAAGTGGATAATTATTTATAAGCAATTGTTACATTAGAGGATTAGATGTATAAATTAAATAATCGTACTCTAATAATTCTGATCCTCTAATGTATATGCTATACCCTGCAATATCCTATAAAAAATAATTGTGTTTCTTTTCCAAAAATTTTCTAAAAAATAATTATTCTAGGCATTAATAATATTCAGACCAATTATTTTTATCAGAATAAATAGTGATTTTTTATTGTATAAACTACGCACGCTGGTTCGTATAAACTATAATGGACTAGCGTTATGAATGTGAATCTAATCTAGCTTTTATTTTAGTTGCATATTATTCATGCATTAAAAAAGCTTTATTAATCAGCTGTGAGCTTGAGCTAAAAATGCTAAGCAACTGCCAGGGTTTGAGGTGCAGTAGCTATTGCGTTTGTTGCATTATGTATAGCCGCAAGTACTAGAGCTCTGTATTTCTTAAACTTTTAACTCGCGTCTCCGTTTACAATCTACTGTTTAAAATATTTTATCTAGTACATCGAATAATTGTGAGCAATCTTTTTTTTTTATTGGTTGCCGGTCTGTCAGATAAATTCATCAATTAAGTAGAAAGTGTTCATATATACTTGCTCGAGGAATTAGACCGACCGACCAACCCACTGAGTCAGACCAACCTCAAACAAAAAAGGTCCTCTTGTTGCCACTAATGTACATCTTACAGCTAATTTTTGTTTTTATACCTGAGAATATTTAAGATATTAGTTTTGTATCTAACTACCTACTGGGCTTAACAATCCTCGTTCATGACAATCATTGTAAAGACGAGGTTTGTACTTACGTAGCATGGGAAATTTCTGGTCTATGTTTTCGTTATCACTATCGGAATCTGGTAACAAAAAAATAAGGTGTCATTATTTCTTCGAAACTGCTTTCTATTAGTTACATTGAAGCTTATTAAACTGAAATTTAACTTGATAAAATAAACAATTTCGCACTAATGGTACAAAAATAGTTGCATTTTCTGAAATATTGTTACCATATGGGTGAGAGTACCAGAGAAGCCTAACTCATAACGATTCTTAGGTTATATATGCGCGTATGTCATGTGCACTTCAACATGGAAAGTTTGACGTTAAAAAATATATTTCTATAAAACTTTTTACATCATATCTTAATCTATTTATATGGGATATACAATACAACCTGCTAGTCTTGGAATCCCTGTGAAAATGAAGTCCTTATGAAGCAAGTATTAGATAACATACTTTGCTTATACAATGCATTGGACATAAAGAACAGAGTGCGCAAGAGAGGTGTCAATGTAATAATCGCTCCTACAGAACAAAACGTGTCTTCCTCTTCCCATGTTATGCAAACAACAAATGTGATAGCAGTCTTTGCTCTTTTTATGCATACGTAGTGACACTTGGGTAAAATATAAATAAAAAAAGCGTTTTTCGAAATTACAATAATAATACTTTTTCATACCTGAATATTCAGAATTTCCTTGAACATCTACGTTCTCCTGTGGCTCATTTTCTCTTTCCTCATTTTAAGCAACTGCAGCTGGTTGTGGTGACAATTTTAAATCGCTATTTTGCTAACTTATATTTGAGGGTGGAGGAGATGTGCGCAGAGATATGTTTGATTGTTGATTATCATGGTTAAACAAAGGAGAGCGTATTTAATTACGAGTTCTAGTTGGAGTTTGTTCTTTATTTATTCTTAGGGGAGGTAGATGGTGACGATGTAGTGGAGTGGTAAGGTGTAGGAGGAAATTCTTCTAGTACGTCATGAAAATTAGGTGACAGTGATCTGGCCTTGGTCGGAGTTTGCAGCGATGGAGAATCGACAAGCGATCAACTTGGACTCAGTATGTCATCCTGCATATGGTTTTCTTCATTAAAGAGAGTTAATGGTTGTAATACACTTTTTTGCTGTAGAAAATAAAAATTTTATCTTAATTATTATATGTTTACTTACCATCGGAAATTTATTTAAAAGTACACACGTGCACGATACCATGTAGCCGTAACTGTAAGGGTACGGGTATTATAATAAATGCCTATGTGAACTTGAGGTCGTTCTTTCATGAAATTATTATGAACAGAATAACATAAAACTTTAAGGAATCATTTGTTAATGTAAGTACCCCTAAAAGTTTTAGAGTAGGCTGACGAACTGAGTAAAAGTTCTAGAGTATGCTGGTTCCTGACGAACAAAAATTAAATTTGTTTGTTTGTAGAACGAATCTACGAGTTCGACCCTTCATTTATAGAAGTTCGGACGTAACAAATTGTAAAGTTATACTTAACAGAAATATTATTTTACATGTTGTATTTACCTGTGGATTCCAATATTATCAGAGGTGTGGACACGTCCCGAACCATACTCAATCTCAAGGTTTCTACAGATTCAGTTACGTTATGAGAGGGCCTTTTTTTGTCATTAAACTATCACCAGTTTCAATAATCGTGTGAGTATTGAATGTTATATCACTAATACTTGATTTCTTACTAGTTACACAACTAGTCATTAAGTTAATGTCACCAACATAGCGATGACTATTGTCTATACTATAAACAATGTCATTCATAAGAAAAGCATACAATGTATTGATTTTGATATATTAACGAGCTAATAAAAGTAAAAAAATAATGTACCTGATATATATGAGCAACAGTTGGACTCTGTAAAATTAGTATACCATATTCATCCGTCTACAATAGTAATAAGCATCATAATATATGTTGGTAATAAAACGAACAGGCAAAGGTTATTTGTTGCTTCAATTATCCAGTTGTTAGCATAAATACTCAAGCAGGGCATGAATTTAAAAATAGATAAAGTTTGTAGTTGAGAAATCAACACAGTAAATTTTATTTCAGTATTTTAAACATGTGTTTATTTTTTTATGTAACCAGGGCTCCGATCTCAGTTATTTTTCCATACCTTATATTAATTTATGAGGTAAGAACCGTCTGTAGACCCCAACGTACTTGGCCAATAATAAGCTGTGAAGTATCCACACTTGTTATAGGACAATACAATTTAAAATGGTAAATTTCGTCGAATAAGTGCCATGGCCGGTAGAGTATTTTGTAAAGCGAAGCTCGAGGGAGCGTAGGGTACTCTCAATTGGATGACGCTTGTGTTACGAATCCTATTTTTCCCATACCAAGGTTGCACCAGACTTTAAAAAGCCGTCGAGGTAGGACTTTTTATACCTCTGGCGTTTTTCAAGATCTTTAGACGTTTACTACACTCTCGGTAGGAAGAATAGGATTTTCCACATGAGTCCCATCCAACCAGGTCCACCCCACGGTCCCTTGGGCTCTGCTTCACTAAATACCCAGCTGGCAATGGTGCTTATGTGATGAAATCTACCATTCCAGATTGTATTGTTCCATAACAAGTATAAATACTTTACAGCTTATTATTCACAAACAGAGTATAATTGTTTCGATGAAAGATTCTTCCCTCATAAATTTATGTAAGATATGGCAAAATAGCCGAGATTGGAGACCAGGTTGAATTAAATGAATATGTGTTTAAAGTATAGAAACAAAATCTACTGTGTTAATTTAAAAACTAAAAACTTTATGAGTTGGTGATGGCGTTCATGTGACGGAAGCTACTATTACCAGAAAAGGGTCATCAAAAACTTCAATTTTTTTAGAGACTTCAATACGAACGCATTTGTATGAAAAATCATTATTTTTCTTTGAAAATCTTTTGACTTTATCGAACCTAGGTCTGGGCATCTAAACATTAAAAGATGGCTCAATACATTTTTTTTTTTGATCGAATTTAGAACAGGAGTAGAAAGGTAGTAGCCGAGTTGGGTCCCGAAAAATTTATGACGTTATTCTATAGCTGAGTTGGGTCCCGGTCATTGTGTGGACTTCTGACTTATTCGCTTCTAATTGAGCTAGTTTAAAAATACTACAGCTTTTCCGTTACACTTTGGATATTGGTATTGGATGATTTATTTTGCATCGCCATATCTAATCTAATAAACGAGATTTTGTAGAATTCCAGGTACGCATGTTTGCTATCGATATTGTTAGTTTTATAACTTTGTTGTCAGGCATCGACTTGGTCTTTACACTTTGATGATAACAAAATTAAATAATGTAATATTTCAGTTTTGTGTCAGTGGAAAAAATAAAACGTTACTAAAATTAGAAAATTTTACGTCCAGACTCCATAAAAGTTTAAATATATTATAGAACGGTGAAAGTATTCAGGGTCGTTATTTAAAAATTAAGTCTCAAAAGATTGTACAAAATCCTACGGCACATATTCAGGCACGTATTGATGTAGCCACGATGAACAGGTGGCTTGCAAGTAATTTTCTGAAACAAAAAGCAGTCAACAACATTCTTACTTGCCCATCAAAATTGTTGTATAATCTTTTAAAACTTAGTGACGTACCTACATTAATGGTTCAAGATACTGCCATGATTAGCAAGAATATCGGAGCTGCCAGGTGTGGTAAATTTTCAAAATTACCACAATCTATTTAAGAGTTTAATAAAATTTTACACAACTTAGAGATATTTACTAATTAACAAGAAAAATGTTTACTAGTAAATGACAACAAATCATATTTTGTTTTATTTTGAATAACCAGTAACTTAACGCTATTATCTCAACTAGAATCATTGCTTGTCAACGGTACTTTCTACAGTTGTCCTAAACATTTTTCTCAAGTTTTCATGGTTCATGGTTTGCACAATTATATGTATATACCTCTGGCTTTTTTTGTTCTTTCTCATAAAAAACTAACTCTTTCAAAGAAATATTTTTATTTTTAAAATCTGAATGTGACGAACTTAATTTGGTATTTAATTCGACGAACATCTTTGCAGATTTCGAATTAGAAATTGATTCAGGTATACGAAAACAGTCACCAAAAATAATAATACTTGGCTGTCGTTTTGATGTAGGACAGTGTTGGTGGCACAAGATTCAGTCACATGGTCTTAGTGTAAACTACAAAGATACAGAATCTGAGGTAGGTAATTTTCTAAAATTATTTTTTGGTTTACCTTTGCTACACCTGAACAACATTAATGACTGTTTTACGAACGATTTAATGGCCATAATGCCCAAGAATAAACAAGTAGAAGAATTCTGCGATTATATATTGGAAAATTATATTGCACCTGACTCGCTTATTCCCGTAACACTTTAGGCACAATTTTCATCCTTAATATGCCGTATGAAAAATGGATCTGAGGCATTCCATTCAAAATTCAACAGTCAATTTAACACTCCATAGCCGACTGTATTAATCTTTATTCAAGCTTCAGAATCTGTTTAAACGGAAGTATATGTAAAAATGCAAAGCACAATAAATAAATTACAAGTAACTCTCAGTAAACAACAATTTATAAAAATGGAATACTTTTAATTTGGCTCGATAACTTGACTGCAATTTATTCAGGTTTCAAAAAAAATTTTACCTGTACCATAAAAGCAAATAAAAGAATGACTTATGATTGGTGTTACAAAAACATTTTTATAATTCATATCAAAATTTTTTAAAATACAAACACATTTTTGAGCACGCGAGTATATTTTACTACACTATCAGTCCAAAGCCTAGATAAAGTGTGACGGGAAAAAGTAAAATTTATAAACTAGATCAATTCTTAGACTTAGAGATCCATTCAATAGCCAGGATCTAATTAAGCAGTCTGATAAGATACCCAGGACTGAATTCAGTAGTCTAATAAAACGCCTGGGACCCTATTCAGCATTTTTTTTATCTTGGGTTCCAACTCGGCATCAGCCAGTAGAAGTCATCATTGATCGATTTTGACTATTTTGTAGATTCATGTACATCTTAAAAAGTATTTGCACTCACTCCTACATTATTAAAGCTGGTTCTTAAAGTGCTACATATTGGCTGAACATAGTTTAAATTTTGATAAAGTACAGAACCAAGGTGAAAGTAATCATTGCTATTACCAGGACCACTATAAGTATCTATGAAAAAATTTAATGAATACTAAAAGCAATCTTTCTATAAGAAATCCATCATCTTTAAGTAAAGTCTTTTTTTTTTAAATTTGATTGACTTACGCTGAGTCATGTGGTACCAAGTTAGCGGAACTTTTCATATGTTTGACTTTAATTTTGGGAAATATAATGTAAACAAGGGAAAACATATTGTACGTCCTTGTTTTTTGAATTACACATAATCTTACAATATTAATCATAAATTTCAATGCACTTAAGCTGAAACAAATCAAAAGTGGCAAGATTCCTTAGTTGATGTGTTTAGAAAAAAACCATGAGGTTCAGGTGAAACATTATTACTGAACATTTAATTAATCCACATAGATTATATAATTATATTTGTTTATAGCAGAAAAATTTCATTACATGAGTTTATAATGCTGGCAATGGTGCTTATGTGATGAAATCTACCATTCCAGATTGTATTGTTCCATAACAAGTATAAATACTTTACAGCTTATTATTCACAAACAGAGTATAATTGTTTCGATGAAAGATTCTTCCCTCATAAATTTATGTAAGATATGGCAAAATAGCCGAGATTGGAGACCAGGTTGAATTAAATGAATATGTGTTTAAAGTATAGAAACAAAATCTACTGTGTTAATTTAAAAACTAAAAACTTTATGAGTTGGTGATGGCGTTCATGTGACGGAAGCTACTATTACCAGAAAAGGGTCATCAAAAACTTCAATTTTTTTAGAGACTTCAATACGAACGCATTTGTATGAAAAATCATTATTTTTCTTTGAAAATCTTTTGACTTTATCGAACCTAGGTCTGGGCATCTAAACATTAAAAGATGGCTCAATACATTTTTTTTTTTGATCGAATTTAGAACAGGAGTAGAAAGGTAGTAGCCGAGTTGGGTCCCGAAAAATTTATGACGTTATTCTATAGCTGAGTTGGGTCCCGGTCATTGTGTGGACTTCTGACTTATNTTAACATACGCCACGGAAATATGTACACTTACCCCTACATGAAAATTAAAGAGAATCAACATTTAGTCAAATTTCATGGGTTAGTGTGTGAAGTGTGCAGGGGGCAAATTAAATAAAGAAGTCATCAAAACATTTGCCAACAAAATTTATAATAAAAAAGCGCATAGAGTGCTCCTGGCATGTCTAGTTATATTGAAAACCCATTTTTGTACACAATTATTTCTTTATAATCCAACTTTTTTTTTAATATAAATTATGTGATAAAAATCAGTTACAAAAAAGTTATGTAGAATCGGGAGTAAAGACTTGGTAAACTACTTTTTATATCTGTTTAATTATTAATTAATAATGGGAAACCAAATCACCAATGTTAATATCACAGCGTGCCTGCGCTATTTATTCGTCCTCCACACACTCTCGACTATTATACCCTCTCTCTCTCTCTCTCTCTCCTTCTTCTCTATAAATGTATCGGCACACTGCTATCGAGGTAAAATGTCATCATGTAAACACCTCCCAGTTGTCCTCACCACTAAACTCCTCCTTGGCTCAAATGTCGGTGGCCAGTACCTAGGTTACACGCACACACACACACACACACACACACGCAACCTTAAACACACCTCGTACTCGGTTTAGTTGCCCTACCCCTATATAAACCCACATACACTTACTCTCACCCGCTTTGATTTTCGTATCCCTACGTACACCCACTTGCATACACTTGCGCTTGCTTGGATCGTTCCCTAACACTCTATTCCGTATTATACCTCCAGTGCACTTTTCACAGCACATTTACCTTATTGCTATCCTTGCTGTCACCTGGTGCTACCTGGAGATCGTCATGGTCTTCACGGTGGCTTGACCACACGAATCACTTGAGGCAGGTCAATCTGCTGCTGCTCTCCTCTTTTCTAACTGACTGCTTCTCCCTGTTTTCTGCTATCCCTATTCCCAATCTCTCCTCACCCAAGATCACCTCCCTCAATTTTTACTAATGCTCTTCTCACCTGCCACCTATCACTTTTCCTGTATTCCTACAACTCTTTCTCTCTCTGCTATCTGCTCTCTATGCTGCTGCGTACAATACTGACTATGCTATGCAGTAAGTCTGCATAGGTACGCGAGCCCCTTCTTTTGCATCTCAAAACTTCCAACGCTCCTACAAATCGGTAAATCGTTGGAGGTTTCAAAAACTAAGTCCTTGACGCGACAACTAAGCCCTCGGTTTGTTCCTGACGAACCGCAAGCTTACCCATCTTCCATCTCCCTCTTACACATACCCTCACTAAACCATACCTTACACTTATTCGACTTTTCTCATTGTCTTCGATCCTTACTTTCCTCTTGGCTCGTAGTCCCTGGCACCAAGAACACACATTGAATAATGTGTCAAATACGTATATGTACAGTATTGTAGGACTCAGTATCTGCCAGTGACTTGCCTAAACATATATAATAGTATTACGAATATTTTACTTCCATGAAATCTTATATTTCTTTAAGTGTGGCTTAACTCCCATCATAGTTGTATATAGAGTTCTTTATCGTGGGTTACAATGGGATATATACTTTCCGTGTATTTTCTGTGTATAACGACGGTTGAGAACGAGGACCCATCAGCCAGAAAAAGCCAAATTTGAGAGAATTTTATGACGAATCGAATGCAAGAAGAATTATTGTAAACTGATTTTCTTTCAATAAATTGGAGCACTTTTTGTTCGGCATGCATACAAACGACTCTCAAACCCGCCCAAGCCCAGGCGCCACAATCACATAACCAAACAATCAATAGGAAATCCGTGGCAAATTTAAATATTATAATTAAAATAATAAGCAGAGGAGCTAAGCATTGAATACGCGTGTATGCGCATACCAAGCGGCCCATAAAAGGATGTTTAAGGAGACTGAATGTGTGTATGTGTGTTAGCACCCTCACTTTGCTGCGTAACCATTATTAGGCAATGCGCATATACTTCTACGCGCTCGCTGGTAGAGAAACATGCCAGGGGAATGATTTTTGTAAACAATATACTTCATTAACTCTAAGTTTTACCAACACACAACACGCGTAGAAAACATTGAAGGTTTATTGATTGTAATACCTGCTGGTGGTAAAAATAATTTTAAATTTTGGTAAAGGTATTTCAGTTTTTAACATTAACTGACAAAGTTTAAGGAGTCGTTGATTAGATTTAAATGATACAGTCACTCACAAATGCAATATTTTATTATTCTCTGAGACATAGATGGAAAACGATAAGCAATTGGATGTATCTAACTTTGCTTGTATTGTTTATTTTAAACGAGAAAAAGAGGTGATGAAGTTGCAATTTACCAAAATAATAATCATACTGCGAATGTTATCACCTCAAACATGCAAATAATTTTAAGAGATACTAATGATATCGCTGTTCGACATACAAGCGTTTCAGATATCTGTTCAGCTATATTCAAGCTAAAAATGGTTTCACATAAGTTATAGTCGTTATTTATGTTTCTCAGAATCGAAAAATTCAAGACATAACATTAATTATTAACAGAGCTCTACTAGAATATACTAAAGAGGTTTCTCGATTACTTAGATAAAATTTGGATCAACTTTCGCTTATTTTGGCTGGTGACTTCAATATTAATTTTGCAAGTGAAACTTAAAAATTACTTACAAGATTTGTTTTAAAACGTTTTGATTAGAACATGAGCAATAATCCTTCAAAATCGACAACAAAATACGGCACTACCATCGATGCTGTTTTCTCGAGATATTTCCGTAAAATAGAATCAACATTTTATGTATCATACTTTAGTTATTAGGAGCCAATAATTCCTATGATAGAATTAGATAACTGAATTTTAATAAAAACATCAAACTTTTTCATTTTTCGTTTGTTTTTATAACGTTTGTATCAATACATTATGTACTTTTATAATTTAAGCTTACGACGTTTCCAACAAATTACTTCTTACGTACTTTATTATTTGTTTCTTGCTTTTATTAACCAAATAACATACTTTAAACTCAATAATCATCACTTTTATTAAAATTATTATTCGGTTAAAAAATTAAGAATTATTGCTTTCTGGATGATGAGTTTCCGAGCTTTTCATACATGATAAATGTACAGGGAAGACATCTACCACTGTA
Organism: Copidosoma floridanum; assembly: GCF_000648655.2. The sequence goes on from NW_019384181.1 coordinate 533,885, forward strand.
ACCCTAGAAAAAAAAACGTATTGAACTCACACATATTTACAATCCTTTTATACATGATAAATAAACAGGAAAGGTATTTACCGCCGTAACCCGCAAAAAATACATATTAAACTCATATATATTTACGAACCTTATATTTTATAGTATACATATAATTTCTTTATACATGCGAGAACTTCGTTCTTACTGGGAGACTCCGAGTTCCACACGCTGGTTTTTAGTAAGTACATTGCCTTTTTTACTTCTCATGGCCCAAAATCTTATACCTTTTTTTTTACATCAGATAACAGACACCTCGTAGTATCCATTACTGATCGGTTGTATCTCTGCAGTTTTATTTAACTCATGCACATATAAAAAGCATGAATATTTTTTAATACTTTTATGCTTTGAAAATTCATAAATACTTTTGTTGTGAAATTCTTTCCCATTATAAAATCTCAACTTTTTTACTCTTTTCTTTATCAAGTTTATTTAAATTTATTTATGTAATCTACTAAAAAATCTTAAATTTTATTTTGAAACTTATCCGGCACCTAAAAAATTAACTTATATGCACACATAAAATAATAATTTTAAAAAACCAGAGAAAACGGGCGCAAAATTTAAAATTTTATAAATTTATTTCAACAACTTTACAAATTTATTGAAATTTTTTGATACTTTGGGAATTGTTGTAAAGTAATAATTTTTATACAAGTAATTAAATTTGGAAAGTATTTTTTAATTGATTAATGGAATTTTTATTGTATTGTAATTGAGTCGTAAAGTATAGTTAAACTGTGAATTATTATTGTTATTATTATTGTTGTTATTGTTGTTGATACCATTTTTAATTTGGAAGTATCAAGAATTTATTAACTTTTAAAAAAATTGTGCAGGGTAAGTATTCTTACGCAGTAGACTCCATACAATGTTTAAGTTAAATGCATGGAGTCTTCGATAAGACAAAAAAATGGCCTTATCTACTAAGTTATCAACCATATTTGGATGATTAGATTTCAAGTTCAAGCAACGACCTGAGGCCGACGGTTTAGATAACCAGTTTTTTATGATTCTGTTATTTTCTACAGTTAATGTTATATCTAAAAAGTTAATATTTTTATTTATAGAGAGTTCATGTATGAAATTTCAATATTGATTAAAATTATTAAAAACTTGTAAGACTGTATCTATTTGATTGGATCTTTTACACATTATAGTATCATCTACATATCTGAAGTAAATAAGAGGTTCAATACCAAATTTATACTTTACAGTGTCCAAGTAGTTCATCCCAAGGTCCTCCATGACCATATCAACAAACAAAGGGGATACAGGGAAACCTGTGGATGTGCCAAATGTTTGCTGATAAAACTTATTTTTAAATGAAAAAAATGTATTGTTAAAGAGCAATTTTACACAATCCTTTATGTCATCAAGAGGCATGTTTCATGGCTCTCGCAATCTTAAAGTACGTTTGTCCAAGCTATTCAAAACTAGAACACATGGTACACATGTGAACAGGGACGTACGTAACGTCAAGAAAAAGTAATGTATAATTATCTGGAATTTTTATATTTTTAATAAAGTTAATAAATTGGAGACTGTTGTTAATATGTGATTTTGGAACCAAAATATTGTGTTTTTATTCTTGGAAGATAATTTTAGATACCAAATGTGTAGGGCTATTGATAGTAGAAAAATCGGGTGTAAGGAGATATCTTTTTTATGGATTTTTGGAGGTCCATAACATTTATGTAAAGTCATGTTAGTTTGTGTGAGTTCGTTTGTATGAAATTTTCTGTGTAAAAAATTATTATTGTTGAGATTGGAAAGAATTAATTTTACATTGGAACGTCACTTTTCAATCGGATTCTTTGTTAACAACTGGTAAGTATTTTTGTCTTGTAAAATTTTTGCATTTTTTAAAGATATACATTTCCATCGATAATGACTGTCTTATTACTTTTATCTGAATATAATATTAGAATATGAGAATGATTCTTAGTAAACTCCTAAGTTATTTTAATCTTTTTTGCAAAGATTCTGTCTTCGTGTAGAACTCAAGTCTTTCTACAGATGTTAGATGTTAAAATATTGGTAGTTTTTGAGCATATTTAATTTTTTATATTGTCATTAATATTTAATGTATTTAAACTGTATTATTAATTTTTAATAATATCTACTACCAACTTTTTATCAAGATGATTCTGTCGTACACTAAAATTTAGTTTGAAGAAAACGACTTTGGATACTTCACCTGATAGTATTATATTAGTCAAATTTTCTACGAATTTAGCACCGCTACTGTGTACACTATTATTATTAGTATTGACGGACAGTTTCTTAAATTTCACCTTGTATATATCATTTATTTTATAGGAAAGCTTCTGAGTATTAACAAATGCTATTTTAAAAAGAGAGTCCAAGAGTTTTTGATCTAAAACTATTTTGTAAGTTAACGTACGTATATTTATACACTTCATTTCAAATTTCAGAATCTTATTGTGTACATTATTCTGAAATTTGTAATGATTACTTCTAATTGATTGGCTGTGGTAAGTAAATCGTTTTTGTTGACTTAAAATGTGCTTAGAAACAATATTATGCATTTTACATCTAATCAGAAATCTTCTACGAGCCAACGGGACACTCAATGATTTGTAGTTTTTCATCTATTGTTTGAGAACTTAGTGCACCTGAACTCCAAACACCTCCTTTATGTATTTAAATATGCTGACTTAATGTGCTCTTTATTGATCAACCAATTTTCAATCCAAGTCGAAATTGAAAGAGGTAAGATGTTCTCTTGATTTTCTCAAGTAATATCACGTAGGGGCATTAGTGGAAAGATTTATTAGTGAGCGTATAATAAATATATATCACTTGTAAAGTATGTATATATTTATTACTTAATTGCTACATTTTGTACGAATTTTTCAGACCTCATCAGGCAACTAAAAAATAAACTTATATGCACACTGTGCACACATAAAACAACAATCGAAAAGAACCACAGAAAACAGACGCAAAACTTAAATTTTACCCGATAAAATTATATTAACATAAAATTTAAGTAGTACACTATAGCTGACTGAGATTTATGTGTAACAGACGGTTGTCAAGACCCTAATGATGTTATACAGGTTCTATATTGGATGAAGAAAATAAGCAATTATAATAGGGAGGGACTACAAGAAATAGAGAACTCTATATTTAATATCTGCAAAACCGTGCATATATATATGAGTCATTCCATGTAAACGTGGAATAATAAAAAAATTTTTTCTTTTGAAACATACTCTATTGAAACATTTTCTTTTGACTCTTAAATTGCGATTTTTTTGGGTAAATTGGTGCAAATTAGAAAAATTTTTCAAAATAGTATTTTGTTAGTATTTTTTCCGTAGAATATGATAAAACTTTTTTCAACTTCAAAGGGGGTGGTTTTCACCCTTTTTTGGGGGGTTGAAAGTTTAAATCTTGATTTTCGTAAAGTATGCTATAATGAATTTTTTTTTTTTTTTTAAATGANTAAGTACACTTTATTTACAACGCGACATATTTTTTTAGCAAAGATGGCCTTGAAAGCTTCTTTTAGATCCCAAAAAGAAAATACGAAATTCATATTATGTAAAATAAGATGGTTGAAATGTTCTTTAAAATTAGCTTACTTGAAATTCTGATAAATGTAACTACTCATTAGTAGCATACACTTGCAATTCACCTGAGTCCTCTGATATTAATAATTTGAAAGCTGACAGCATTTGTTTTGAAAGAAATCTGAACGTACTTAACTTATGAGATCACAAAAAAGCATTTTAACGCAATATTCACTTAAAAAAGACAGGGCGATGTCAATAAATTATATTCAGGTCTTGTAGATTAACAAATGAATCAGCCTTAACAGTTTTGACCATTCGTTTCGTTCTACTTTTAAACAATGAATATAATAATTAATAAAGTTTCAATATTTTGCTCAGCAAAAAAATTTGTTTTTACAGTCAATATAAGTTTAACAAGATAAGACCAAAATAAAGGAAATCACCTTGTTTCGATATTTTAGCCATCTAACGTTTGATTTAATAATGTATTGCAACTAAGGAAATCAACATGACTTGACTAATTTGTATACAGTCTGTGGTAACGAATAATTAAACTCAAATCGAAGAATGTTTACTGTTTAGAAAATCTTAATATAATTAAGAAATCCGAAAATTATTATTCATATGCAATAAGGTAATAAAAATATTATTTTAACTCTGCATTTTTTATCCAGATATGAGATACATGATATTAGAATACACTTACTATTTAACCAAGTCTTATTGAAGACTAATTCAAGAGATTTCATACTCTTTATTTAGTAGATATAAACAATTACTTTACTAAAAAGATCTAAAAGCAGTATTTAAACGCAAAATTTCTTAAAGAGATACGGCACATTGTCAATCAAGCGTGACTGGATCTTATAGATTAACATTATAGATTAATCTTTATCTGGATCTTATAGATTAATTTTTTGAATCAGACTTTTATAAAACGTAGTAAAATAGCAAGTGTATGCTTATTACATTTCACTTTCATCGGGATTTAAAAACCAGAGTTCAAAGACATTCCAGTATATTTTTGCGTATAAATAATAGTCCTGGAATTCCTGAATCATATTTTGTTGTCCTACACAAACAACACTCTTTGTTTTAATTTCAAATAGTTACCACAGAGATCTTACTTTTTATCGAAGACAATTTCATTACTTTTATAATAGTTTGACTAAAAATTACTAACTTGTCAAAAAAATACTACGGTGACCATAAAGGTTTGGCTTTTTTTTTGTTACCACAGACTGTATACTACCTAATAGAATTATTTTTAACGTCTAAGTGGCAAAAGAACTGTACACTAGATTGAATGTAAAATGACTTTAATTTTACTACAATGTGATATTCTTTATTTTGTTCTTAAATTAAACGTTGTCATTTATATTTTTCTTTGTTATAGGTAGTTTTAGAATAAATAAAAACCTTTTTATTGTAAAGGAATAGTAGTTTTTATTCAACTTGTGCAGTATTGTTTGAACATATGCTAGCCGTAAAATTGCATTAATCTGCTGAGCAGAATATTAAAACCTTATCGATCCTAATATCCAAGTGGTTTAGAAGTAAAAAGAGACAACTCGATCAAAACCGGTAAAGCTAGTTTATGTGTTGATCTATAAGACCTGAATACAAATGATTGACGACGCGCAGTCTCTTTTAAGCGAAGTTTGCGTTAAATTGCTTTTATTGAATCTCATAAGTTAAGTACGTTCCAAAATTTACTAAAAAAAATGCTGTCAGCTTTCTAATGTCTAAGTATCAGAAAACTAAGGTGAATTGCAAGCGTATGCTCATAAGTAGTTACTTTTATCACAATTGCAAGTAAGCAAATTTAAAAGAACATTTTAACCATCTTATTTCGTGTAATAATGATCCTCAGAATGCCGTACTCAAATATTGCGTTTTTCCCGACAAACTGTAACCTCTTATTTGAGATAAAACAGAAGCCACAAATAGCATCGTTTTTACTTAAGAAAACTGTAGTTTACAAATCATAAATTAATAACTTACTTAATGGCCAAAACAACTTTATCGCCACTATATAGGTCTGGTTTTTTAGCACAAAAGACCGTATACAACATAATTTTTCAACTTTGAATGCTTTAATTGCAAAATATAACCCTAAACCTAGTTGATTGTCCGATGGCTTTTATTATAATACTATTTAAATAACTTTTTAGCTTTCAACGTCAATTGTAGTTTTCCAAATATAAATTAGTATTAGTAAGCGTTGGGATTATATGAAAGCTTATAACTGAAAGGAGTTGTAATAATTCTCTAACTAAATTATAATTTTCTACACTTATGCCGGCAGTAAATTGTATTTTATTTGTGCTCAAAATCACAAATTCATTAAACCTAATGTGTACATAGTTTAAAATAAAAATAAATAAATGGGTCGAAACTAATAATGTTGATACGTACGTTAATCTATAAGACCCAGTCACACTAGATTGACAATGTGGCACATCTCTTTAAGAAACTTTGCGTTCAATAAAGCAAACAATAAACATTCTATTTTTTAAGTTTGAACAGTAACCACGGAGAATATAGTTTTTACTTAACAAAATAGTGTCTGTTTTGTGATTAATCAACTATAAATTACTTACTTGCCAAAACAACAATATAGTTACTATATGGGTTCAGTTATTTGTTACCACAGACCGTATACAACTTAGTTGAATCATGTTTATTGCCTTAGTTGCAAAACAACTGTATACAAGTTTAAATGTCATATGGCTTCAATTTTAACACAATGTGATTTTCTTCATTTTAGTCTTATCTCAAATGTTGTGATTTATACACTTTTTTGTTACAAGAAGTGTTATAATTAATGAAAAGCTTCTATTGTAAGGAAGTTGTAGTATTTATTTACATTGAGTACATTGTTTAGGCTTATGCAGACCGTAAAATTGCATTTTTTGCTGAGCAGAATATTATAAATCTTTTAATCCTAATATTCAGTTGGTTTAAAAGTTAAAGAAAACGAATTGGTCATAACTGTTAAAGCTGATTCACTCGATAATCCATCATACCTAAGTACACTTTATTTACAACGCGACATATTTTTTTAGCAAAGATGGCCTTGAAAGCTTCTTTTAGATCCCAAAAAGAAAATACGTTTAAATATATACTAAAAAAAATACTGTCAGCTTTCTAATTCTTAAGATTTAGAATACATAAGTAAATTGCAAGTGTATACTAATAAGTAGTTACTTTTATCTGAATTCCGAATAAGCAAATTTAAAAGAACATTTCAACTTTCTTATTTCGTGTAACATTGATCCTTAGAATGCTCTATTCAATTATTCGTCTTTCCCAAAAACAGTTCTCTTTTATTTTAGATGAAACAGTAATCTTAGATAACGTCATTTTCATTTAAGAAAATTATAGTTTTAAATCAATAATAAAAAAATCCCTTAATCGCGAAAATATCGTTATCGTCACCATATACGTATAGTTTTCTAGCACAAAAGACCGTATACAACATATTTCCTCTTTTTTCAATGCCTTATTTGCAAAACATAACACTGAACCTAGTAAAATGTCCAATGACTCTTATTTTAATACAATTTAAATAAATTTGTCATCTTTTAACACTCATCATAGTATTTCATATTCAAATTGGTATTAGGGATTGTTGGTATGATATAAAAAGTTTTAATTATAAAGGAGTTGTAGTGATTCTTTAACTGAGTTATAATTTTCTACACTTATGCCATCGGTAAGTTGCATTTTTTTTTTTTGCTGAAGATCATAACCTTATCAAACCTTATATGTACATGGTCCAAAAGAAAATGTAAATAAATGGGTTAAAACTGGTTATGTTGAAACATTCGTTGATCTATTCGTTTGCTTCAAAATACTTAATTCATGCTTTTTTAGTTCAAGACATGTTTAAATCTATTAAAAAAATTTTATTAGATGTCTAATGTCTAATTTTAATATTTCTTGGTCAAATAGCAAGTGTATTCTCATAAAAAGTAACTTCAATTAAGGTTCTACATGAGCAAAGTTGAACAAAATATTAGTCAACCTATTGCGTATTAATAATAATCTTGAAATTCTTCCACTCAATTTTATGTTATTTCAAACAAACCGTAAATTCTGATTTACGTTTAAACAGTTTCCACCGAGAACGTAGTTTTTAAGTTTTTGAATTTTTATGTTTTATGTTTTTTCAAACAAACCGTAAATTCTGATTTACGTTTAAACAGTTTCCACCGAGAACGTAGTTTTTAAGTTTTTGAATTTTTATGTTTTATGTTTTTTCAAACAAACCGTAAATTCTGATTTACGTTTAAACAGTTTCCACCGANCTGCATTTTTTATCCAGATATGAGATACATGATATTAGAATACACTTACTATTTAACCAAGTCTTATTGAAGACTAATTCAAGAGATTTCATACTCTTTATTTAGTAGATATAAACAATTACTTTACTGAAAAGATCAAAAAGCAGTATTTAAACGCAATATTTCTTAAAGAGATACGGCACATTGTCAATCAAGCGTGACTGGATCTTATAGATTAACATTATAGATTAATCTTTATCTGGATCTTATAGATTAATTTTTTGAATCAGACTTTTATAAAACGTAGTAAAATAGCAAGTGTATGCTTATTACATTTCACTTTCATCGGGATTTAAAAACCAGAGTTCAAAGACATTCCAGTATATTTTTGCGTATAAATAATAGTCCTGGAATTCCTGAATCATATTTTGTTGTCCTACACAAACAACACTCTTTGTTTTAATTTCAAATAGTTACCACAGAGATCTTACTTTTTATCGAAGACAATTTCATTACTTTTATAATAGTTTGACTAAAAATTACTAACTTGTCAAAAAAATACTACGGTGACCATAAAGGTTTGGCTTTTTTTTTGTTACCACAGACTGTATACTACCTAATAGAATTATTTTTAACGTCTAAGTGGCAAAAGAACTGTACACTAGATTGAATGTAAAATGACTTTAATTTTACTACAATGTGATATTCTTTATTTTGTTCTTAAATTAAACGTTGTCATTTATATTTTTCTTTGTTATAGGTAGTTTTAGAATAAATAAAAACCTTTTTATTGTAAAGGAATAGTAGTTTTTATTCAACTTGTGCAGTATTGTTTGAACATATGCTAGCCGTAAAATTGCATTAATCTGCTGAGCAGAATATTAAAACCTTATCGATCCTAATATCCAAGTGGTTTAGAAGTAAAAAGAGACAACTCGATCAAAACCGGTAAAGCTAGTTTATGTGTTGATCTATAAGACCTGAATACAAATGATTGACGACGCGCAGTCTCTTTTAAGCGAAGTTTGCGTTAAATTGCTTTTATTGAATCTCATAAGTTAAGTACGTTCCAAAATTTACTAAAAAAAATGCTGTCAGCTTTCTAATGTCTAAGTATCAGAAAACTAAGGTGAATTGCAAGCGTATGCTCATAAGTAGTTACTTTTATCACAATTGCAAGTAAGCAAATTTAAAAGAACATTTTAACCATCTTATTTCGTGTAATAATGATCCTCAGAATGCCGTACTCAAATATTGCGTTTTTCCCGACAAACTGTAACCTCTTATTTGAGATAAAACAGAAGCCACAAATAGCATCGTTTTTACTTAAGAAAACTGTAGTTTACAAATCATAAATTAATAACTTACTTAATGGCCAAAACAACTTTATCGCCACTATATAGGTCTGGTTTTTTAGCACAAAAGACCGTATACAACATAATTTTTCAACTTTGAATGCTTTAATTGCAAAATATAACCNTTCTACGCAAAATTTTACGTTTAACATGTACTTTTAAAATTTTTTTTTTAAATTCCACCTAGAGCGGAAAAATAATTGAATGGAAAATATTCCATTGTTTTGTATCCTTTCTACGTAAGCAAACAAAAGTTTTAAGACTTTTACTTAAAATATCTATGTATATAATAGAATTAGTATCTTTAATAAACGCACACATACAATACGTATCCTAAATCCTAAGCTTCTTAACCCTGCAACCTAAGGGACAGCAAGTTGATAATATTTATTATATTGTAAATTATTAACTCACTGTTCTCCTAATTACTAGGTTGGAAAGCTTTTGGCTTGGGTTATGTTGTTATTAGATCAATAGTTCATTTAATTAAAACATGATATATTTATTAACTATGTAATGAACTCACTGATACTGGGTTACTGGGTTCAAAAGCTTGGGGTATAGGTTAATTTGTTATTTAATCAATGATTTTTTCAAGTTATGCATGATCAAGTCTTTATTATATGGGTAGTGTGATACACTTACTATACCTGTACTATAGTCCAGGAACCGGAGGTTTTATTTAAAATCTCATTCCAGTAAGGTTTTTCACCGTAATAAATAGGAGAAGAATAAGAAAATAGTAGGAATGCAATGTCTAACTTTTGGAAAAAATCGGTGCGTAGCAACATGGATAAAAAAATTCGGAAAGGTGCTGAAAAAAAGTTTTTTGTAAAAAAAAGTTCTGAAACTTAAAGAAAATCGAAAAAAACGATACGGCCGCTTGTAGCGCTTAGAAAGATACGAAAAATAAATTTCAAACAATTAAATCGAACAATAATTTTTTGCGTAAGCAATTAAAAACAGTGAAAAATTGCAATTTTTTGAGAATTAATTACTCCACGTGTATTAATGGTAGAGATATCTTCCAAGGCTCAAATTATAGGGTTTTTAGTTTTATATCCATATTTTTTTTTTTTTTCCAAGAATCTTATAACTTTTCGCGAAAATCGTGAAAATGTAAAAACAGGTGCTTCAGAAAAATCTCTGCCAATCGCTGAAAATCTACCGTACAGAGAATTTACGCATATCTATGTATTCAAAAAGACTTACTCTACACACGTATTGAAAAACAATGGGCGAAAAAACTCTATAACGTCCTGAAAAAGCATCTCAAATATCGTTTACTTCGTGTTTGTGGGGTCAGTCTGCTGCTGCTGTACCCCCACCACCTCGACCTTCTCGCCGCCTGATCAATGGACGCAAAATATACGATATACACACACACACACACACACACACACACACACACACACACACACACACACATATACACGTCGTCACTCAACTGCCAATACATAC
>NW_019384181.1:559479-586832 GCF_000648655.2 Copidosoma floridanum
GATTAAAAAATTTTTTTATATATGTTTTTCAAACTTTGATTTTTTTAAATGAAAACAAGGTTATTTGTTGCTACTGTTTTATTTTAAATAAGAGGGTACTGTTTGTCGGGAAAAACGCCATATTTGAGTAAAGCACTCTAAACATCATTATTACACAGAAGAAGATAGTTATAATATTCTGTCAAATTTGCTTACGTGGAATACTGTTAAAAGTAACCACTTATTAGTATACACTCGCAATTTACTTATGTATCTGAATCTTTGTGCATGCAAATTAGACCTATAAGGTTACAATATTGTTGTTTTGGCGTTTAACTTATTCTTTTATTTATGATTTTAAAACTATAAATCGCTAAAAAAAACGATGTTATTTATGGCTACTGTTTTATCTAAAACTATAGGGTACTGTTTGTCAAAAAAAAAAAACACAATATTTAAATAAAGTATTCAAGAAGTTCATATAAGATAAAATAATATGGTTAAAATGTTCTTTGTGATTTGCTTACTCGGAATTTGAATAAAGGTAACTGCTCATGAGCATATACTTGCGATTTACCTGAGTCTTAAGATATCTAATAATTCGAAAGCTGACAGCATTTTTTCAGTAAAAATTGGAACGTAATTATTTTATGAGATCACAAAAAAGCATTCTAACGCCATATTCGCCTAAAAGAGACAGGACAATGTCAATTAATTATAATGAGGTCTTATAAATGAACGTATAAATAAGCCTTAACAGTTTCGACCAATTTGTTTTGTTTAACTTTTAAACCAAAAATATTATGATCATTAAAGTTTTAATATTTTGCTCGACAAAAAAATGCGGTTTTACAGTCAACATGAGTTCAACAAGATAAGACTAAAATAAAGAAAATCACATTGTTTTGATATTCAAGCCATTTGACGTTTGATTTGGTGTATGGTTGTTTTGCAACTAAGGCAATCAACATAACTTGACTAAGTTGTATACGGTCTATTGTAACGAATAATTAGACCTATATACTAACTATTTTGTTGTTTCCACGAATAAGTTATTTTTAGGTTAATAATTGCAAAGCGGACACAACTGTCTTTGATAAGACTTATGCCCTCCGTAGTTGCTGTTTAAACATAAAACAGAAAATGTTATTTGCTTAGAAAAACCAAATATGATTGAAAAAATTTGAGAATTATTATTCCTACGCAATAAGACAACTCAAATGTCATTGAAACTTTGTATTTTTAATCTGGATCTAAGTCACATGTCAGCAGCATAAACTTGCTACTTAACGAAGTCTTATAAAAGTTTTATTTAGAAAGTTTATTACTTTTATTTCTATATATTAACAATTACTTTTCAAAATGATTTAAAAGGAGTATTCCAACGCTAACTTTCTTAACAAAATACAGCACATTGTCATTCCAGTGTGGATGGGTCTTATAGATCAACGTATGTATCAGCATTATCAGATTCGACCTATTTATATACTCTTCCTTTTATACCATGTACGCATAAGGTTTAAGTAATTTGTTATTATCATCACAAATAACTGCAATTTTCACCGGCATAAGTGTAGAAAATTATAATTTAGTTCAAGAATCACTTCAACTCCTTCAGATAAAAAATTTCATAAAATACCAACACTCACTAATACTAATTTTCCTTTGGATAACTACGATCAACGTTGAAAAATATAAAGTTATTTAAATTGTAATAAAACAAAAGCCATCGGACATAGCCTAGGTTCAGTTTTATATTTTGCAACTAAAGAATTTAAAGATAAAAATCATGTTGTTAACGGTTTTTTGTGCTTAAAAAACCAGATCTTTATGGTGACGATGAAGTTGTTTTGGCAATTGAGTAATTTTTTTATTTATGATCTTCAAACATCAATTTTCTAAAATGAAAACAAGGTTATTTGTGGCTACTGCTTTATTTTAAATAAAAGAGTACTGTTTGTAGGGAAAAACGCCATATTTGAGGAGAGCACTCTAAACATGATTATAACACAGAAAAAGATAGTCATAATGTTCTGTCAAATTTGCTTACGTGGAATACTGATAAAAGTAACCACTTATTAGAATACACTTGCTATTTACTTATGTATTCTGAATCTTAGTTATTAGAAAGCTGACAGAATTTTTTTTAGTATATATTAAAACGTATTTTCTTTCTGGGACCTAAAAGAAGCTTTCAACGTCATCTTTGCTGGAAAGATATGTCGCGTTGTAAATCAAGTGTAATTAGGTTTTATAGATTATCCAGTAAATCAGCTTTAACAGACTTGACTAATTCGTTTTTTTTTACTTTCAAACCACCTGAATATTGGGATTAAAAGATTTATAATTTTCTGCTCAGCAAAAAAATGCAATTTTACGGTCTGCATAAGCATAAACAATGTACTCAATATGAATAAATACTACAACTTCCTCACAGTAGAAGCTTTTCATGAATTATGACACTTCCTGTAACTAAAAAGTATATAAATCAGTACATTTTAGATAAGACTAAAATGAAGAAAATCACATTGTATTAAAATTAAAGCCATGTGACATTTAAACAAAAGAACAGATGTTTTGCAACTAAGGCAATAAACATGATTCAACTAAGTTGTATACGGTCTGTGGTAACAAATAACTGAACCTGTGTGGTACCTATATTGTTGTTTTGACTAGTAAGTAATTTACAGTTGATTAATCACAAAACGGACAATAATTTGTTCAATAAAAAGTATGTTGTCCTTGGTTACCGATTAAACCTAAATTAAGAAATGTTTATTGTTTAGAAAATCTAAATTTAATTGAGAAATCTGAAAATTATTATTCATACGCAATAAGGTAACTGAAATATTATTTTAACTCTGCATTTTTTATCCAGATATGAGATACATGTTATTAGCATACACTTACTATTCAAATAAGTCTTATTGAAGACTAATTCAGGAGATTTCATACTCTTTATTTAGTAGATATAAACAATTACTTTACCAGAAAGATCTAAAAGCAGTATTCAAACGCGAAATTTTCTAAGCAGATACGGCACATTGTCAATCAAGTGTGACTGGGTCTTATAGATTAACGTATGTATCAACATTATTCGTTTCGACCAATTTATTTAATTTTTATTTTGAATCATGTACTGAAACTACGATTAACGTTCAAAGATAAAAAATTATTTTTATACTATTATAATAAGAGCCATTGAACATTTAACTGGGTTCGGTGTTACATTTTGCAACTAAGGCATTAAAGTTATGAAATTGTGTTGTGTACGGTCATTTGTGCTAGAAAACTAGACGTTTATGGTGACAATAAAGTTGTTTTGGCGATTAAAAAATTTTTTTATATATGTTTTTCAAACTTTGATTTTTTTAAATGAAAACAAGGTTATTTGTTGCTACTGTTTTATTTTAAATAAGAGGGTACTGTTTGTCGGGAAAAACGCCATATTTGAGTAAAGCACTCTAAACATCATTATTACACAGAAGAAGATAGTTATAATATTCTGTCAAATTTGCTTACGTGGAATACTGTTAAAAGTAACCACTTATTAGTATACACTCGCAATTTACTTATGTATCTGAATCTTTGTGCATGCAAATTAGACCTATAAGGTTACAATATTGTTGTTTTGGCGTTTAACTTATTCTTTTATTTATGATTTTAAAACTATAAATCGCTAAAAAAAACGATGTTATTTATGGCTACTGTTTTATCTAAAACTATAGGGTACTGTTTGTCAAAAAAAAAAAACACAATATTTAAATAAAGTATTCAAGAAGTTCATATAAGATAAAATAATATGGTTAAAATGTTCTTTGTGATTTGCTTACTCGGAATTTGAATAAAGGTAACTGCTCATGAGCATATACTTGCGATTTACCTGAGTCTTAAGATATCTAATAATTCGAAAGCTGACAGCATTTTTTCAGTAAAAATTGGAACGTAATTATTTTATGAGATCACAAAAAAGCATTCTAACGCCATATTCGCCTAAAAGAGACAGGACAATGTCAATTAATTATAATGAGGTCTTATAAATGAACGTATAAATAAGCCTTAACAGTTTCGACCAATTTGTTTTGTTTAACTTTTAAACCAAAAATATTATGATCATTAAAGTTTTAATATTTTGCTTAGCAAAAAAAATGCGGTCTTACAGTCAACGTAAGTTTAACAAGATAATACCAAAATAAAGAAAATCACATTGTTTTGATATTCAAGCCATCTGACATTTGATTTAGTTTACGGTTGTTTTGCAACTAAGGCAATTCAAATGACTTGACTAAGTTGTATACAGTATGTGGTAATGAATGACTGAATCTATATGGTGACCATATTTATGTTTTTACGACTAAGTTAAATTTAGTTTAATAAATAGACACAATTGTCTTTGATAAGAACTATGTTCTCCATGGTTACTGTTTGAATTTAAAACAGATGATGTTGTTTGTTTAGAAAAACCAAATAATATTGAGAAATTCAAGGATTATTATTCCTATGCAAAAAGATAACTTGAATGTCATTGAAACATTGTATTTTTAGTCTTGATATAAATTACATGTCATCAGCATACACTTGCAATTTAAGGTGGCTCCACCGCCTAGTGCCGTATCAAAATGGGGAGACTAAAAATTAATCATAATTTTCTTTAAAATATGGTATAAAATTATCGTAGAGACTGTTGTAAGCCATATTCTACATTTTATTAGTTACTTTAGTGAGTTAATATAAAAAAACAAAAAAGTTCTATGGTGCCCTAATTGATGAACTGTTACGGTACGCTCCTAAGTTCAAGAGTAGTTATACCTATATATATATGTACTCTGCAGAATGCAGACAGCTGAGAGCTGACGTGCACTCGCAACTGTATACTTAGTCTCCGATTATTTGAAGATTTTGTTCGATAACAAGACACTTTTCTCATGTCATCGAAAACTGCGTAATAATATTTATAAGATAGTATGTTTTTTACACCTTACGGGTTATTCATATAAGTGCAGCAGTAGGTTGTATATCGCGTAAGCTTGCATTTCCTATCTTACCCGTCTTAAAACTACGATTTTGTAAGCATGATTTCTTACAATTTTCATCGTCAACCTTAATTTTTTTTTTATACGAATAGAAAGATGGGAATTCAAAGAACATGATTCAATTTTATTAACCTTGGTTGGGTTATTTATAATTTTAACATTAAAGCCACTGGAGCCACCTTAACAAAGTCTTATAAAAGTCTTATTTAGAGAATTTATTACTTTCTTTCTACTAGATATTAACAATAACTTTATCAAGATGATCTAAAAGGAGTATTTTAACGCTAACTTGCTTAGAGAGATACAGCACATTGTCATTCGAGCGTGGATGGGTGTAGTAGATTAACGTATGTATCAACATTATCAGTTTTCACCCATTTATTCTTTCTTTTACACCATTTACACATTAGGTTTATTAAATTTGTGGTTTTCATCACAAAAACTGCAATTTACCGCAGGCATAAGTGTAGGAAATTATCATTTAGTTAAAAAATCACTTTAACTACTTTCGATAAGAACTTTTATAAAATATCAACGCTTACTAATGACAATTCATATTTGAATAACTACGCTCAACGTTGAAAGATATAAAATTATTTAAATTGTATCAAAATAAAATCCGTCGGACATTAAACTACGTTTGGTTTTATATTTTGCAACTGAGGAATTTTAAGTTTAAAATAATGTTGTATACGACTTTTTGTGCTAGAAAACCAGATCTATACGGTGACGATAACGTTGTTTTGGCGATTAAGTAATTTTTTTATTTGTTATTTTGAAACTACAAATTTTTTTATATATAAAAACGACGTTATTTGTGGCTACTGTTTTATTTCAAATGTGAAGGTACTGTTTGTCGGGAAAACGCCATATTTAGAGAGAGCACTATAAGCATCATTAATACACAGAATAAGATAGTTAGAATGTTCTGTCAAATTTTCTTACATGGAATACTGATAAAAGTAACCACTTACTAGTATACACTCGCAATTTACTTATGTATTCTGAATCTTAAACATTAGAAAGCTGACAGCAATTTTAAAGTAAATTTTTAAACTAATTTAATTTAATTGATCTAAAAGAAGCTTTCAACGCCATCTTGGCTGAAAAAATAAGTCGCGTTGTCAATAAAGTGTATTTAGGTAATATAGGTCATCGAGAAAATCAGCTTCAACAGTTTTTACCAATTTATTTTCTTCACTTTTAAGCAACCTGAATATTGGGATTGAAAAATTTATAATATTCTGCTTAGCAAAGAAATGCAATTTGACGGTCAGCCTAAGCCTAAACAATGTACTCAATATAAATAAATACTACAACTTTCTTACAGTAAAAGTTTTTCGATAATTATAACACTTCCTATAACAAAAAAGTATATAAATAACAACATTTTAGATAAAACTAAGATGAAGAAAATCACATTGTATTGAAATTAACGCCATGTGACATTTAAACTAGTGTACGGTTGTTTTGCTACAAAGGCAATAAACATAATTCGACTAAGTTATATACGGTCCGTGGTAACAAATAGCTAAGCTTATATAGAAATAATATTATTGTTCTGGCAAGTTAGTTATTTTCAGATTAATAATTACCAAATAGACAAAATCATATTTGATAAGGACTACGTTTGCTGTTGCCACTGTTTAAATATTTAGTGCTGTTTGCTCAGAAAAACAAGATATAATACAGAAGTTTAAGGATTATTGTTTATACGCAATAAAATAACTAGAATAACTTTTAAATGTTGCCTATTTGCTCCAGATAACAGATATATCAGCATATACTTGCTATTTAACCAAGTCATTTAAAGTCTAATTCAAGAAATTTCATACTTTTCATTTAGTAGATATTATTAGTTATTTAACCAAGAGGATCCAAAAGAAGTATTTCAACACCAACTTTCTTAAAGAGATGCGTTATATTGTTAATCAAGCTTGACTGTGTCCTATAGATTATCGTATCTTCCAACATTATCAGTTTTGACTTATTTATTCTCTTTTTTTTTAAACCATAAAAATATGATGTTCAATAAGGTTGTGATCTTTTGCCCGGAAAAAAATGCATTACACAACTGTCATTAGTGTAGACAATTATTATTTTTTCGAAAATTACTACAACAACTTTGTAATTAAAAACATTTTTATAATACTAACACTTTTGAATATCGAATGCACTAAGATCACTACCATAAACATTAAAAGATAACGGAGTTATTTAATTGGAATTAATAAGGTCATCGGATATTTAACTAGGTTTTGTATTATGTTCTTAAACTCAGGCATTTGAAAATATAAGATGATGTTGAATACGGTCTTTTGTGCTACAAATCTAAACCTATAGAGTGACAATGACGTTGTTTTAGCAATTAAGTTATTTTTAAATATTTAAAAAAAAAATACGGGTTTCTTAAATAAAAATACGCATTTTTTGGCTACTATTATATTAAAAATTAGGAAATATGGTTTGTCTAGTAAAACATAATATCAAAATAAAGTATTCTAAGGATTATTATATATAATAAATAGGTTGACTTATTTTTTTTTTTTTTAATTGCTTATTCAAAATCCATACAAATGTAACTACTTATTAGCATACACTTTGAATTAAACAATGTCTTATAAAATTTAGAGATTCAAAAGCTAATGGCAATTTTTTAAGTTGATATAAATAAGTACTAGAATTATAATATTCAAAAGATGTATTTTAACGCCGAATTCGCTCGGAAGATGCCGTGCGTTGTCACTCGATTGTATCAATGTCTTATGGTTAAGCGTATGAATCAGCTTTACCAGTTTTGTATTATTTATTTTGTTTTACTTTTTAACCATGTTATAATTAGAAATATTGAAGTTTTAATGCTCTGCTCAGGAAAAAAGTGCATTTCAACAATCAGAATGAGATTAAACAATAATGATTAGATTAAATAAATATTAAAACTTCTTAACAATAAAAATTTTTTAATTCATTTTGACAATATCTTTTACGAAAGAACGTATAAATCACATTTTTTTAGAAAAGACTAAGCTTAAAAAAAAATACATTGTATAAAAATTAGAGCTTTATGACATTTAATGTAGTGCACAGTCGTTTGGCAACGAAGGCAATTAACATAAGTTGATTAAGTTGTATACGGTCTCTAGTAGCAAATAACTAGACCTTTATGGTAACAATGTTATTGTTTTGACTAGCATTATATTTTTAGATTATTAATCACCAAATAGACACAATCATATTTGTTAAGGACTACGTTTGCTGTTGCCACTGTTTAAACATTTAAAGCTGTTTGTTTAGAAAAACAAGATATGATACAGAAGTTTAAGAGTTATCGTTTATACGCAATAAGATAACTAGAATCACTCATAAATATTGCCTAGTTGCTCCAGATCAAAGATACTTGTTATCAGCATACACTTGCTATTAAACCATGTCCTATTAAAGTCTAATTCAATAAATAAAATACTTTCTTTTTTGTGGACATTATCAGTTACTAAACCAAAAGTATTCAAAAGAAGTATTTTAACGCC
Source organism: Copidosoma floridanum (assembly GCF_000648655.2). The sequence continues at coordinate 568,019 of NW_019384181.1, forward strand.
ATCTTTATCAGAGAGATGAGTCATATTGTCATTCAATCTTGACTTGGCTTGTAGATGATTGTATGTTTCAACATTATTAGTTTTAACCAATTATTTTTTTTTTTTAAACCATGTTAATATGATGTTTAATAAGGTTGTGATCTTCTGCACGAAAAAAAATGCAATTCAAAACTGGCATTAGTGTAGACAGTTGTTATTTTTTCGAGGATTACCATAATAACTTTATGATTAAAAATTTGTTTATAATACTAATACTTTTTGATATCAAATGTACTCAGATCGCTACAATAAACGTTAAAAGATAACGGAGTTTTCAGATTTGGATTAATAAAAGCCATCGGATATTTATTTAGGTTTTGTGTTATTTGTTTAAACTAAGGCATTTAACGTTATTAAATAATGTTAAATACGATCTTTTGTGCCAGAAATCAAGACCTATAGAGTGACTTTAACGTTGTTTCAGCGATTAAGTTATTTTTTGAATATTATTTTGAAAACTACGGGTTTCTTAGATAAAAATACGCTTTTTCTGCTACTGCTTTATTAAAAATTAGAAAGTACGGTTTATCTTGTGAAACAGTAAATTAAAATAGAGAATTCTAAGGACGATTTTTTATGATTAATGCGTTGACTGACATGTCTTTCATAATTTGCTTATTTAAAATCCAGACTAATTTAATAACTTATATACATTTACTTGCAATTAAACCATGTCTCTTAAAACTTAGACGTTAAAAAACTTATAGCATTTTTTTTAGTTTAACATAAAAAAGAACTAACATTATAAGATCCGAAAGATGTATTTAAACGCCAAATATGCTAAAAAGATACTGCGCGTTGTCAATCGATTGTATCTAGGTCTTATAGTTAAGCGTATAAATCGGCTTTAACAGTTTTAACTTATTTATTTAGATTTACTTTTTAACTACGTAATTATTTGGATTATCAAAGTTTCAATACTCTGGTTTGGAAGAAAGTGCAATTTATCGGAGGGCATAAGATTGAACAATAATGCTGAGATTAAAAAAATACCAAAAATTCTCTGCAATAAAAATTTTTTTCTTCTATTTTAACAATTTCAATTACTTAAGAGCGTACGAATTACAAAGTTTAAGAAAAGGCCAAAATAAAAAAAAAACATTGCATAAAAATTAAAGCCTTTTGAGATTCAATCTGGTGCACGGTTGCTTAGCAACTTATGCAATCAACAAAATTTGATTTCGTCTTATACGGTCTGTGATAACAAATAACTAAACCTGTACAGTGACAATATTAGTAATTTGACAAGTTTATAAATTTTTGATCATCAATAACAAAACAGACACAATTGTATTTGATAAGAACAACGTTTGCAGTGGCCACCGTTTAAACCTTAAACAGGGATTGCTGTTTGTTTAGAAAAACAGAATATAATAAAGAAATCTGAAAATTAATATTTATATGCAATCAGATAACTGGAATGTCTTATAGACGTTGCTATTTTGCTCCAGATATAAGATACTTGTTATCAGCAATTACTTGCTATTCAGCCAAGACTCATCGAAGTCTGATTCAAGAAAGTTCATACTATCTTCTTTCAGTAAATATCAACAGGCACTTAACCAAAAAGATACAAAACAAGTTTTTTAACGCCAACTCTACCACAGAGATACGGGATATCGTCAATTAAGCGTGACTGGGTCTTGTAGATCATCGTATTTGTTAAAATCATCAGTTTTTACCCATTCTTTCGCTATTTCTTTAAAACCATGTGAATATTATGTTCCATGTGGTTTTGATCTACTGCATAAAAAAAAGCAATCCGGCGCTGGCACAAGTCTAGACAGTTATAATTTAGTTAACGGATTTCTACAACAACTTAACGATCGAAAAGTTTTTATAATACTGACACTTTCTAACATCAAAGGTATTCAGATTACTACGATTAACGTTAAAGATAAAGGAGTTATTTGATTTGGATTATCAAAAGCCATCGGTTATTTGAGTTGGTTTGGTGTTATGTTTTACAACAGAAAGAATGAAATTTATAAAATAATGTTGAATGCGATCATTTGTGCTCGATATCTAGACCTATAGAGTGACGATGACGTTGATTTGGCGATTAAGTTAATTTTCAAATATTAATTTAAAATCTACGGTTTTTTTACATAAAAATACGGTCCTTCTGGCTACTATTTAATCGAAAATTGGGAAATACGGTTTGTCTTGTAGAATGTAATATTAGAATGAAGGATTTTATAAATGATTGTTTGTATAATAAAGGTTTACTAAAATATTTTTTTTTAATTTGCTTATTCGGAATCCAGGCAAATGCAACTGCTTTTTAGCATACACTAGCGAATAATCCATGTCCTTCAAAACTAAGACATTAAAAAGCTATTGCATTGTTTGTAATAAAAATAAAAAGTTTCTAAACTTATAGGATTTAAAAGATGTATTCAAACGCCAAATTCGTTAAAAAAGTTCGGTGTAATGTCAATCGATTGTATCAAGGTCTTATTAATAAGCGCATGAATTAGATTCACCGGTTTTGACTAATTTATTTTGTTTTGCTTATTAACAATTAAACCATGTCTCTTACAACTCAAACATTAAAAAGCTTATAGCATTTTTTTTAGTTTAATGTAAAAAAGAACTCTGAAAGATGTATTTTAACGCCAAATACGCTAAAAAGATACTGCGCGTTGTCAATCGATTGTATCTAGGTCTTATAGTTAAGCGTATGAATGGGCTTTAATATTTTTGACTTATTTATTTCGTATTACTTTTAAAATATATTATTATTAAGGTTATTAAAGTTCTAATACTCTGCACAGGGAGAAAGTTTAATTTATCGGCAAAAAATTTGGAAGTGCCGAAAATTGGGTGTGTTGTCAATCGATCGTATCACGGTCTTATTATTAAGTGCATAATTAAGAGATACCAGTTTTTACTAACCAATTTTGTTCTACTTTTAAACTATGTTAATATTAGGATTATTTATGTTTTCTAATATTCTGCTCGGGGAAAAAGTGCAATTTAACAATAAGCACAAGATTTAACAATAATGCTCAGATTTAATAAATACTAAAACTCCTGACACAATAAAAATTTCTTTATCTATTTTAACAATATCTCTTGCGAAACAGCGTATAAATTACATTCATTTAAAAAAGTCTAAAATGAAAAAAAAAAACATTGCATGAAAATTAAAGCCTTCTGATATTTGATCTAGTGCACGGCCATTTAGCAACTAAGGCAATCAACATAATTTGATTAAGTTGCATACGGTCTGTGATAACGAACAAATAAACCTGTATAGTGACCATATTAGTCTAGACCGTTATAATTTAGTTAAAGGATTTCTACAACAACCTAACGATTGAAAAGTTTTTATAATACTGACAATTTCTAACATTAAATATATTCAGATGACTACGATTATTGTTTAAAGATAAAGTAGTTATTTGATTTGGATTATCAAAATCCATCGATTATTTGAGTCGATTTGGTGTTATGTTTTACAGTTTTGAGTTATTTATTTCGTTTTACTTTTAAAATATGTTATTATTAGGGTTATTAAAGTTTTAATACTCTGCTTGGGGAGGAAGAGCAATTTATCGGAGAGCATAAGATTGAACAATAATGCTTAGATTAAATAACTACCAAAACTTCTCCACAATGAAAGTTTTATTTATTCTTTCAATTTCTATTACTCAAGAGCATATGAATTACAACGTTTAAGAAAAAAACAGAATAAAAAATAGCACATTGAATACAAATTAAAGTCTTCTGAGATTTAATCTAGTTCGCGGTTGTTTAGCAACTTAGGCAATCAAAAAAATTTGATTTAATCTTATATGGTCTGTGGTAACATATAACTAAACCTATGTAGCGACAATATTAGTGTTTTTACAAGTTAATATTTTTATATCATGATTTAAAAACAGATACAATTGTATTTAAGAAGAACTACGTTTGCAGTGGCCACAGTTTTAACTTTAAACAGAGAGTGCTGTTTGTTTAGGAAAACAAGATATAATAATGAAATCTAAGGATTATCTATTATACGCAATAAGATATCTATAATGTCTTTTAAACTTCGCTATTTTGCTCCAGATATAAGATACTTGTTATCAGCATACATTTGCTATTCAGCCAAGTCTAATAAAAGTATGAACCAAGGAATTTGATACTATTTTTTTTTAGTAGATATTAACAGTTACTTAATTAAGAAGATCCGAAAGAAGAATCTTAACGCCATCTTTATTGAAGAGATACAGGACATTGTTAATTAAGTGTGTCTGGGTCTTATAGATTATCGTATATGTCAAAATTATCAGTTTCGACCCATTCTTTTGCTGTTAATATTATATTCATCAAGGTTTTGATCTACTGCACAAGAGAATGCAATCCAACGCTGGCACAAGTGTAGTCAGTTATAATTTAGTTAAAGAATTACTACAACAACTTAACGATTTATTACTCTTTTACTATACTAATATTTTCTAACAAAAGATGATTTAAGATAATTACGATCAACGTTTAAAGATACTGGAGTGATTTAATCTGGATTATAAAAAGCCATCGGTTATTTGAGTTGGTAAGGTCTTACATTTTACAACAGAAAGGATAAATATTATAAAATGATGTTGAATACGGTCTTTTGTGCTAGGTATCTAGACCTATATAGTAAGGATGACATTGTTTTAAAGATTTAATCAATTGTTAAATTTTATTTTAAAATCTACAGGTTTTTTACTTAAAAATACGCTCTTTCTGGCAACTTATCTTATAAAAATTAGTAAATACGGTTTGTCTACGAAAATATAATATCATAATAAATGATTCTTAAGATATTCATTTATATAAAACGGGTTGACCCATTTGTTCGTTTCTAATTTGCTTATTCGGAATCCAGGCAACTTTAACTACTTTTTGGCATTTACTAGCATTTGAAGCATGTTTTTTAAAATTAAGACATTAAAAATCTAATGCCTTTTTCGTAGTAAATATAAAAATTTCTATACTTATAAAATCCAAAAGATGTATTTTAACGACAGATTCGTTAAAAAAGTTCGGTAAATATTAAAACTTCTTAACAATAAAAATTTTTTAATTCATTTTGACAATATCTTTTACGAAAGAACGTATAAATCACATTTTTTTAGAAAAGACTAAGCTTAAAAAAAAATACATTGTATAAAAATTAGAGCTTTATGACATTTAATGTAGTGCACAGTCGTTTGGCAACGAAGGCAATTAACATAAGTTGATTAAGTTGTATACGGTCTCTAGTAGCAAATAACTAGACCTTTATGGTAACAATGTTATTGTTTTGACTAGCATTATATTTTTAGATTATTAATCACCAAATAGACACAATCATATTTGTTAAGGACTACGTTTGCTGTTGCCACTGTTTAAACATTTAAAGCTGTTTGTTTAGAAAAACAAGATATGATACAGAAGTTTAAGAGTTATCGTTTATACGCAATAAGATAACTAGAATCACTCATAAATATTGCCTAGTTGCTCCAGATCAAAGATACTTGTTATCAGCATACACTTGCTATTAAACCATGTCCTATTAAAGTCTAATTCAATAAATAAAATACTTTCTTTTTTGTGGACATTATCAGTTACTAAACCAAAAGTATTCAAAAGAAGTATTTTAACGCCATCTTTATCAGAGAGATGAGTCATATTGTCATTCAATCTTGACTTGGCTTGTAGATGATTGTATGTTTCAACATTATTAGTTTTAACCAATTATTTTTTTTTTTTAAACCATGTTAATATGATGTTTAATAAGGTTGTGATCTTCTGCACGAAAAAAAATGCAATTCAAAACTGGCATTAGTGTAGACAGTTGTTATTTTTTCGAGGATTACCATAATAACTTTATGATTAAAAATTTGTTTATAATACTAATACTTTTTGATATCAAATGTACTCAGATCGCTACAATAAACGTTAAAAGATAACGGAGTTTTCAGATTTGGATTAATAAAAGCCATCGGATATTTATTTAGGTTTTGTGTTATTTGTTTAAACTAAGGCATTTAACGTTATTAAATAATGTTAAATACGATCTTTTGTGCCAGAAATCAAGACCTATAGAGTGACTTTAACGTTGTTTCAGCGATTAAGTTATTTTTTGAATATTATTTTGAAAACTACGGGTTTCTTAGATAAAAATACGCTTTTTCTGCTACTGCTTTATTAAAAATTAGAAAGTACGGTTTATCTTGTGAAACAGTAAATTAAAATAGAGAATTCTAAGGACGATTTTTTATGATTAATGCGTTGACTGACATGTCTTTCATAATTTGCTTATTTAAAATCCAGACTAATTTAATAACTTATATACATTTACTTGCAATTAAACCATGTCTCTTAAAACTTAGACGTTAAAAAACTTATAGCATTTTTTTTAGTTTAACATAAAAAAGAACTAACATTATAAGATCCGAAAGATGTATTTAAACGCCAAATATGCTAAAAAGATACTGCGCGTTGTCAATCGATTGTATCTAGGTCTTATAGTTAAGCGTATAAATCGGCTTTAACAGTTTTAACTTATTTATTTAGATTTACTTTTTAACTACGTAATTATTTGGATTATCAAAGTTTCAATACTCTGGTTTGGAAGAAAGTGCAATTTATCGGAGGGCATAAGATTGAACAATAATGCTGAGATTAAAAAAATACCAAAAATTCTCTGCAATAAAAATTTTTTTCTTCTATTTTAACAATTTCAATTACTTAAGAGCGTACGAATTACAAAGTTTAAGAAAAGGCCAAAATAAAAAAAAAACATTGCATAAAAATTAAAGCCTTTTGAGATTCAATCTGGTGCACGGTTGCTTAGCAACTTATGCAATCAACAAAATTTGATTTCGTCTTATACGGTCTGTGATAACAAATAACTAAACCTGTACAGTGACAATATTAGTAATTTGACAAGTTTATAAATTTTTGATCATCAATAACAAAACAGACACAATTGTATTTGATAAGAACAACGTTTGCAGTGGCCACCGTTTAAACCTTAAACAGGGATTGCTGTTTGTTTAGAAAAACAGAATATAATAAAGAAATCTGAAAATTAATATTTATATGCAATCAGATAACTGGAATGTCTTATAGACGTTGCTATTTTGCTCCAGATATAAGATACTTGTTATCAGCATTTACTTGCTATTCAGCCAAGACTCATCGAAGTCTGATTCAAGAAAGTTCATACTATCTTATTTCAGTAAATATCAACAGGCACTTAACCAAAAAGATACAGAACAAGTTTTTTAACGCCAACTCTACTACAGAGATACGGGATATCGTCAATTAAGCGTGACTGGGTCTTGTAGATCATCGTATTTGTTAAAATCATCAGTTTTTACCCATTCTTTCGCTATTTCTTTAAAACCATGTAAATGTTATGTTACATGTGGCTTTGATCTACTGCATAAAAAAAAAATCAATCCAGCGCTGGCACAAGTCTAGACAGTTATTATTTAGTTAAAGAATTTCTACGACAACTTAACGATTGAAAAGTTTTTATAATTCTGACACTTTCTAACATTAAATGTATTCAGACTACTACGATTAACGTTTAAAGATGAAGGAGTTATTTGATTTGGATTATTAAAAGCAATTGTTTATTTAAGTTGGTTTGGTGTTATGTTTTACATTAGAAATAATGAAATTCATAAAATGATGTTGAATGCGATCATTTGTGCTCGGTATCTAGACCTATAGAGCGACGAAGACGTAGTTTTGGTAATTTAGTTAATTTTTAAATATTATTCTGAAATTTACGGTTGTTTTTAAATAAAAATACGCTTCTTTTGGCTTCTATTTAATTAAAAATTAGGAAATACGGTTTGTCTTGTAAAATATAAAATTAGAATGACGGATTCTAAAAATGATTATTTATATAATATAGGTTGACTAAAATATTTGTTTTTAATTTGCTTACTCGGAATCCAGGCAAATGCTACTGCTTCTTAGCTTACACTAGCAAATGAACCATACCCTTTAAAACTAAGATATTAAACGCTATTGCATTGTTTGTAATAGATATGAAAAATTTCTAAACTTATAAGATCTGAAAGATGTATTTCAACGCCGCGTTCATTAAAAAAATTTGTTGTGTTGTTAATCTATTGTATCAAGGTCTTATTAATAAGCGCACGAATTAGATTTACCAGTTTTGACTTATTTATTTTGTTTTACTTTTCAACAATAAAAGTATGTCTCTTAAAACTTAGACATTAAAAAGCTTATAGCATTTTTTTTACTTTAACATAAAAAAAAAACTAAAATTATAAGATCCGAAAGATGTATTTGAACGCTAAATACGCTAAAAAGATACTGCGCGTTGTCAATCGATTGTATCTAGGTCTTACAGTTGAGCGTATAAATCGGCTTTAATATTTTTGACTTATTTATTTCGTTTTACTTTTCAACTATGTTATTATTGGGGTAATTAAAGTTTTAATACTCTGCTTAGGGAGGAAGTGCAATTTATTGGAGAGCATAAGATTAAACAATAATGCTTAGATTAAATAAATACTTAAACTTCTCCAGAATGAAATTTTTTTTTTTTTAATTCTACCAATTTCTATTACTCAAGAGCGTATAAATTACAACGTTGAAGAAAAAAAAAAAAAAAAAAAAAAAAAAAAAAAAAAAAAAAAAAAAAAAAAAAAAAANAAAAAAAAAAAAAAAAAAAAAAAAAAAAAAAAAAAAAAAAAAAAAAAAAAAAAAAAAAAAAAAAACATTGCATAAAAATTAAAGCCTCCTGAGATTTAATCTAGTGCACGGTTGTTTAGCAACTTAGGCAATCAACAAAATTTGATTTTATCTTATACGGTCTGTGGTAACATATAACTACACCTATGTAGTGACAATATTAGTGTTTTAGCAAGTTTATAATTTTATATCATTATTGAAAAACAAATACAATTGTATTTGAGAAGAACTATGTTTGGAGTGGCCACCGTTCGATTTTTAAACAGAGAGTGCTGTTTAGAAAAACAAGATATATAGAGAAATCTGAGGGTAATCGATTACACGCAAGAAGATAACTGGAATGTCTCTCAAATGTTACTATTTTGCTCCAGATATAAGATACTTGTTATTAGCATCCACTTGCTATTTAGCCAAGTCTAATAAAAGTCTGATTCAAGGAATTTGATACTCTCTTTTTTAGTAGATATTAACTGTTACTTAATAAAGACGATCCAAAAGAAGTATTCCACTGCCATTTTTATTAAAGAGACACAGGACATTGTTAATCAAGTGTGACTGGGTCTTATAGATTATTGTACACGTCAAAATCATTAGTTTTGACCCATTCTTTTGCTATTTCTTTTATACTATGTTAATATTATGTTCAATAAGGTTTCGATCTACTGCACGAAAAAAAATGCAATCTAGCGCTGGCATGAGTGTAGACAGTTATAATCCAATTGAAGGTTTACTTAAACAACTCAACGTTTAATAACTTTTTTATGATACTTAACCCTTTCTTTCAGTCGATGTATTAAGATTATTACGATTAACGTAAAAAGATAACGGAGTACTTCGATGTGGATTATTAAAAGCCATCGGTTATTTAAGTTAGATAGCTGTTATCTTTTACAACAGAAAGGATAAAATTTATAAAATGTTGTTGAATATGGTCTTTCGTGCTAGGTATTTAGACCTGTAGAGTGACGATGACGTTGTTTTGGCGATTAAGTAAATTTTCAAATATTATTTAAAATGTATCTATTTCTGAGATAAAAATACGCTTTTTTTGGCTACTATTTTATGAAAAATTAATGAATACGTTTTGTCTAGTCAAATATTATATCAGAATAAAGAATTCTTAGGATAATCATTTATATTAAATAGGTTTACTAAATTGTTCGTTTTTAATTTGCTTATCCGGAATGCAGGCAAATGTGACTACTTTTTAGCATACACTAGCAATTAAACCATGGCTTTTTAAACTAAAACATTAAAAAGCTGATGCATTTTTTGTAGTAAATTTAGAATAGTCCTATACTTTTAAGATCCGAAAGATGTTTTTTAACGCTGAATTCGTTAAAAAAATTTGGTTGTTGGTTATATTAAGGCTTTATTGATAAGCACATAATTTAGATTTACCAGTTTTGACCAATTTATTTCGTTTTAATTTTTAACTATGGTAATATTAGGATTATTGAAGTTTTAATACTCTGCTGGGGGATAAAGTGCAATTCAATGGACAGCATAAGTTCAAACAATGATGCTCAAGTTAAATAAATACTACAATTCTTTTACAATAAAAAACTTTTTATCAATTTTAACACTTTCTACAACAAAAAAGTATACAAATTACAACGTTTTAGTTAATACTGAAATAAAAATAATATTTTTGTATTAATTTTAAAGCCATTGGACTTTTGATCTAGTGTACGATTGTTTTGCAACTTATGCAATCGATATAATTTTATTGTTTTATCTACTGTTTGTTGTAATAAATAATTAAACGTATGTGGTAATGATATTATTGTTCTGACAAGAAAGTAATTTTCAGATTATTAGTAACAAAAAGGACACAATTGTATTCGATAAGAACTAAGTTGTCTGTGGCTACTTTTTGAGCTATAAGTGCTGTTTGTTTAGAAAAACAAGATATGTTACAGATTTTTAAGAAATTATTATTATATGCAATAAGATAACTGGAATGACTTATATATGTTGTCTATTCGCTCCAGATAACAGATACTTGTTTGTCAGCTTACACTTTCTCTTCAATTAACTTCTATTGAAGTCTTCATTAAGAAATTCCATACTATTTTTTTTGTAGATATCAACAGTTACTTAACTAAGAAGATCCGAAAGAAGTATTTCAACGCTAACTTCATTAAAGATATACGGAATATTGTCAATCAAGTGTGACTGGGTCTTATAGATCATCGTATGTAGTAATATTGTCAGTTTTGACTTATTTATTTACTTTCTTTTTTTAACCACAGAAATATTATGTTCAATAAGGTTTCGATCCACTGCTCGAAAAAAACATGCAATTTGTCGCCGGCATGAGTGTAGATAGTTTTAATTTCGTTAAATAATTACTACAACAACCTTACAATTGAGAACTTTTTTATAATACTAAAACTTCTTAACACGAAATTGTATTTTGATTACTACGATTTACGTTAAAAAATAATAAAGTTATTTGATTACTATCAAAATAAAAACCGTCGGACATTCAGCTTCGTACGGTGTTATGTTTAGCAACCATGGCATTTAAAGTTATTAAATTATGTTGTATTTGATCTTTTGTGCCAGAAAACGAGACCTCTATGGTGACGATTAAGTTGCTTTGGCAATTAAGTAATTTTTTGATTATTATTTTAAAAAACTAGAATTTCCTCAAATAAAAACACTCTTTTTATGGCTACTGTTTTATTAAAAATTAGGTGATACTGTTTGGCTAAAGAAACATAAGATTCACATAGAGGCTAAGTGAAATTATTTATACAAAATAGGTTTTTAACACTTTCCCTAATTGAGAAGTATTTAAATTACAACCTGAAGTATGAAAATCAAATAAAGAAGTAACATTATAATAAAATTAAAGGCATCTAACGTTTAACCTAGGGTACAGTTGTTTTTCAACTTAGGCAATCGATAAAATTAAGTTGTATACGGTCTGTTGTACGAAACAAATAAAGCTATACCTTGACGATATTGTCTTAGCGAGTAAGTCATTTTTAGAAAAACAGTTATAAATCTGACCCAATTGTCTTCAATAAGAACTACATTCTCCGTGGCAATCATACAAGCTTTATTTACAGAGTATTGTTCGTTTAGACAAACATGAAATTTAGTAGAAGATTTTGAGGATTATTGGTTATTTGCCATGAGATGACTTTAAGATTATTCAAACCTTGCTTTTTCAAATCCAGATAAAAGATATTTGTCATTATCTTACGCTTGCTTTCTAACCAAGTGTTCCTAAATTTAGACGTTAGAAATCTGATAGCATTTTGTATAGTAGATATTAATAAGTCTTCAACTAACGAGTTCTGAAAAAAAGTATTTTAACGACAATTTCATTAGAGAGATAAGGCACATTGTCAATCAAGTGTGATTGGATCTTATAACTCAATGTATGAATTAATATTACCAGTTTTGATCCATTCATTCACTTTTTCTTGTCAACCATGTAAAAATTATGTTTGATAAATTTGTGATTTCCTGCACGATAAAAAAATGCAATTCATCGCTGGCATGAGTGTAGAACACATAATGACTTCGAAATAGAAAGCTTTTTCTTAATTCTAACACTTCCTGTAACCAAGAAGTATTCAAATTTGGACGTTTTATACAAGAATTATATGGCATTCTATTAGAATTATTGCATTAGGATAATTGAAGTTTTAATATTCTGCTGAAGAAAAACTGCATTTTTCGATCAGCATGAGTGTATACAATTATGCTTAAGTTGAAAAATTACCACAACTGCTTACAATTAGAATCTTTTGAATAATTGTAAGACTTCCTATGACGGAATGGTATTTAAATCACAGCGTTTTTTTATAAGAACTGATTTAGGAAATCATATTGTATCAGAATAAAAGCTATCTGACATTTTTTTAAATCCAGAATTTAAAAAAACTTCTCATAATCATACGCTTGCTATTCAACCAAGTCCTATAAAACTTATATATAAGAAATCTAATACTATTTTTGTTAGTAGTTATTAACAAGTACTTGACTAATAAGATCGAAAAGAAGTATTTTGACGCCAAATTTATTAAAGAGATACGGCACATTGTTGATCAAGTGTGATCTGGTAATATAGATCAACGTATGCGTCAACATTACCAGTTTTGACTTATTTATTTCCTTTTCCTTTAAAACCTTGTGAATAATAGGTTTAATTAAGTTGTGTTTCTCTGCACGAAGAAAAAGTGCAATTTACCGCTGGCATGAGTGTAGACAATTATAATTGAAACACAATGATGATTTATCATCATAAATTATAGTTATAGTTTAGTTAAATAATTACTACAACTTCTTAACAATAAGAAAAATTTTTATAATCCTTACACTTTCTAATATTGAATTGTATTTGAATCACAATAATTTACACTGAAAGATAACTAATACAGTTGAATTGTATCTAAATAAAAGCCATTTGACATTTAACTGAGTGCGGTGTTATATTTTGGAACTTTATCATTTAAGGTTGTTCTGTGGACAAATTAAAGTATTAGGAAGCTGATGAAACTTTTTCTGCTGAGAGTAAAACACGTATTGCGTAATTCTGCCAAGTTTGAGTAAGATTTATTTACTAGAAATCAAGTTATAAATTCTCAAAGTTTACCAAAACTGCTAGGCCCCCACAAGAGTCCATGTATTTAGAGGCTAACTTCATCTATTGATTACTTAATTTCTAGCAACAGAATCTTTTCCAAACTTCCCGTAATTACTTATTTTGTGCTTTAGTTTCAACAAATAAAATTTCATTAGAATCTTGATACTTTAAAATCTCTATAAGAATAACGCAGCGAATTTCATATATATATATGTAGGTATCCACAGAACAACCTTAAAGTTATTGTATTATGTTTTATACGGTTTTTAATGTTAGATAACAAAACAGCAAAAACTTAATAAATAGGTCATAAATGGTAAAGTTGATTTATACGTCAATCTATGAAATATTATTACCTTTAATTGACAATTTGCTGTATCTCTTCCATTAAATTGGCTTTAAAACACTTCAATTGGGCTCCTAGTCAGAACTTGTTATCATCTACTTGTAAAATACTATCAGATTTCTAATGTTCGGGTTTTTAAGATTAGTTCAAATTGCATCTGTATAATCGAAAAAATTATTTTTATTTAGATTCCAAATAAGCCAAGTTTAACAAATATCATTTTATTACGCATAGATGATAATTTTTAGAATCCTTCATCAAGATCTTGTGTTTCTCCAAACAAAAAGTATTGCTTGATTCGAGAGCTTAGAGTCTTAGTTGTATAGCTCTACATACTGCTAACAACATTATTATAATACACGATTCCCTAAGTTGCAAAACATAACTTTACACTAAGTTAAATGTTAGATAGTTTTTTTTCTGATACAATAATATAATTGTCCTTGTTCAAATGGGTTAAAACCGGAAAAGTAAATTCATATGTTGAACTATAACACCCAATTAATCCTGATTACAATATACCGTGTTTTTTTAGTGAAGTTGGCGTCAAAATACTATTTATAGATCTTATTAGTAAGTACTTGTATTATCTACAAAAAAAAATACTATTAGATTTCTAATGTCTGAGTTTTATAATACTCGGGTAAATAGCAAATGTATGCTAAGAAAAAAAATTTGATCGGTACTTCGATTAAGCAAAGTTACACAAATATTTCAGTTACTTTCTTGTGTATGAATTATAATTCTAAAGAATTTCAATTTAAATTTTATGTTTCTCTAAACAAAGAGAATTTTAGGGTTTAAGTTTAAGTAGAAGCCACGGAAAACGTTATTTGTACTGGGGAAACTTGTGGTAGTTTTTAAGTTATTTTACTTAAAATTTTTTAAATCGTCAAAACTACGTAAGCGCCTAACAGCTTATTCTTCTGACACTATACGCCGTGTACAATATAATTTCATCACGTCAATTGCCCAAGTTGCAAAATGTGACTTTACCATTGTTTGTTAGGCAGATTGCTTTGAGTAACATATTATAGAAGTGTCTTTGTATTCACTTTTATTTTAGGCGTGTATTGAAAACTATATTGGCACTGAAAAGTATAAGTCTTGATAAAAAGCTTTGTATAGTAAAGTACTTGTAGCTCCTCAGCAATTGTTACATAATCATCATTACATGTGCCAACGGTAAATTACTTTTACACCTGCGTAGAAAATTATAACTATACTTAACGTACTATTCACATCGTTGCAATGAAAAATGCAATAAATGATTCGAAGCATGTGAGGATCAAGTAAATAGTTTATTTGTAAAACCAATTATACCTAATTGACAATGTGCTGTCACTTTTTAGCAAACATTGTATGAGTAATAATTCATTATTATCTACTTAAAAAAATTACATAAACACTTGATAATCAAATTTTATAAACACTTGACAATCACATTGGAAAATTTAGTTTACTGTTGCTTTTTGCTTCACCTCAAATCAAAAGTACATATTATTTTTAGCAGATGATACAGAGGATGCTAGGGGAGTATTTTATTTTTTAAATGCTAAAAAGAAGCTTTAGTTCTCTGTAAAATTAGAAAAAATGGGTATTCTTAATTCCCAACGCAAAACAAGTGTATAGGACCTGCAATGCAAGTTTGTCGTTTCTAAAGCTAAATAAAACCGTTAATTCATGCATAATGCACTACTTATCATCAAGATTCTTGTACACCATAAAATCAGGCACTTCTTTATTATAAACCGCTACAACTTTTTTCAAGATATTATACACTTAAAAACAATAGTTATGAGGAGTAATTAGGTCTCTTAATTAATGGAGAGTCACATCAAATTTTCAAAGCTAGAAACAAGTATTTTATAACTTGAACAATAAGTTTAACCTTACTTATTATGACCTATTTTTAATTTTGAATATAAAGTTCAAGTTTGCTTGATTAAACTGGTAAATGCAACTTCTATTTTGCATAAGTGTGGACTAATCTATCTTAATACAATATAACTGTGAATGTCACAGTTTAATAACTTGTTCAAAAGACTTACAAGCAGTTGGTAATCAAGACGTACAGCTATTATAGAAACAGACTGTTTGGAATTAGACACAGAAGAGTTTCAAAAGAACTTGTGTAATAAACAGTTAATTTGTAAAGAATATCTGGCTGAAGTTAAAATGTATAATAATTTCATACATAAAATACAAGAAACGTAATTATTTAATCGTAAACATGGTGTATGCTGCCCAAAAAAAGACCCATATGGCAACAATCACATAGTTGCAAACATGTACTAAGGTTCGTGAGAGTTGGAGTACTTAAAAAACTTTAATTCATTATCTTACTTCTTTTACTAGCTGCAATTCAGGTACATTTCTAAATTGATTATCTTTGAATAGTAAGATTCTACTTTAACATAAATAATAACTAACTTAAACTAATTAAATTTAAAGTAATTAATACTTTTCAATGATACTCAAAGAACAGACTTACAACATAAAAAAAGCTTCTGCAGTTTACAATGTGCAGGAAATTTTGAAATCCTCATAGTTAAATTCTAACAATGTTAGTACATTATCACCAAGGGAAAAAAATGCTATTCTCCTACGGTGCGTAGTTTGCCCCCGAGTGAGGTGAATAAACAGTTCTTCGAAGAGAAGTTGTCTTTTTTTATCGATTGGAATAGACGTAATAAGAACTAGTCTTATTATAATTATTGACGTAAGCTTACTTGGAGTAAGACTGTTCTTTTAATTTATGAGTGACAAGTTTTAACCTTTTTTTCTTAAAAGCTATCTTATAACCCCCGTATTGCAAATACTATGGATATCGTAGTCACTTGAATCTAAGTTCTACTATATTTTCTATCATTGATAAATTAATATCTATTATAATTTCAACTGATAGTCATACATCTGAGGCAATTCTAAATAGCCACTTTTGAATTTTTGGTTTTGACCATTTTTTGTCAAACGTTAAAAGGAAATTGTCAAAACTGAAAAAAAGGATTAAAACTGGTCAGAGGTACTCTAGAAGGGTTGAAATCGGTCAGTCGTGCCAAAAAGTGGTCAAACAGTTTTGACCACTTTGCGTCAAAACTGGAAAAATGCGTCAAAACTGTATTCGCATGCCAAAAAATCACTTCAGAACCGGCCTATGACATACATATAGATGTATGCATAGATACGTATTATTTTAAACTTCATAATTTGGAAAAAATTGGTGAATTTAAGTGAATTTAAAGAAATAATAATTAAATTAAAAAATGCTAGGGCAACAGTCAATAAAAAAAAGAGGTTAATCATTTACTAAAAACATTACTTTTCGCGTTGGAACATATTAGTAATTTAATGAACGTTTTAAAAAAAAGCGGAACAGGCATTTAAGTACGTTCCAAATAAAATTAATATGTTCGAGATGAAACATTAAACATACAGAAATAAATATACAAGTGAAAACTCACATGTGTTCAAAGTAAAAAAAATAATAATAAAAACTGTTATTAGTGTGGTAAACCAGGACATTTTCAAAATCAATGTTATAGAAACAACTATAATCAACGACAAAACACATCAAAAGGATCGTGGTCTTATGTGGTTTTATTTAACAGAGAAAAAAGTAATCAACATCAAGGAGGCGTACAAGGTCAGTTTGGCAACCAACAACAACAAAACTTACACATTAACAACAGAGGATATGGCAGAGCACAGTGTGGTCATAATGGATATTAACAGAGGGAGAAAAACGCTTACTATCCTAAAAGAATTAATAAAAATCTGATGACTGTTAGTTAAATAACGAATCATAATAAAATTATCATTTAAAATAATAGTGCAAAAATAATGAATAAAAAAAACGAATCGCTTACAACAGTAAAAAAAAATACTATTAGATTTCTAATGTCTGAGTTTTATAATACTCGGGTAAATAGCAAATGTATGCTAAGAAAAAAAATTTGATCGGTACTTCGATTAAGCAAAGTTACACAAATATTTCAGTTACTTTCTTGTGTATGAATTATAATTCTAAAGAATTTCAATTTAAATTTTATGTTTCTCTAAACAAAGAGAATTTTAGGGTTTAAGTTTAAGTAGAAGCCACGGAAAACGTTATTTGTACTGGGGAAACTTGTGGTAGTTTTTAAGTTATTTTACTTAAAATTTTTTAAATCGTCAAAACTACGTAAGCGCCTAACAGCTTATTCTTCTGACACTATACGCCGTGTACAATATAATTTCATCACGTCAATTGCCCAAGTTGCAAAATGTGACTTTACCATTGTTTGTTAGGCAGATTGCTTTGAGTAACATATTATAGAAGTGTCTTTGTATTCACTTTTATTTTAGGCGTGTATTGAAAACTATATTGGCACTGAAAAGTATAAGTCTTGATAAAAAGCTTTGTATAGTAAAGTACTTGTAGCTCCTCAGCAATTGTTACATAATCATCATTACATGTGCCAACGGTAAATTACTTTTACACCTGCGTAGAAAATTATAACTATACTTAACGTACTATTCACATCGTTGCAATGAAAAATGCAATAAATGATTCGAAGCATGTGAGGATCAAGTAAATAGTTTATTTGTAAAACCAATTATACCTAATTGACAATGTGCTGTCACTTTTTAGCAAACATTGTATGAGTAATAATTCATTATTATCTACTTAAAAAAATTACATAAACACTTGATAATCAAATTTTATAAACACTTGACAATCACATTGGAAAATTTAGTTTACTGTTGCTTTTTGCTTCACCTCAAATCAAAAGTACATATTATTTTTAGCAGATGATACAGAGGATGCTAGGGGAGTATTTTATTTTTTAAATGCTAAAAAGAAGCTTTAGTTCTCTGTAAAATTAGAAAAAATGGGTATTCTTAATTCCCAACGCAAAACAAGTGTATAGGACCTGCAATGCAAGTTTGTCGTTTCTAAAGCTAAATAAAACCGTTAATTCATGCATAATGCACTACTTATCATCAAGATTCTTGTACACCATAAAATCAGGCACTTCTTTATTATAAACCGCTACAACTTTTTTCAAGATATTATACACTTAAAAACAATAGTTATGAGGAGTAATTAGGTCTCTTAATTAATGGAGAGTCTGCTATTCAAC
>NW_019384181.1:589176-599895 GCF_000648655.2 Copidosoma floridanum
TATATTACCTCTGTTTTGACTCTTAAACTACTTTACGAAGATTTTTGTATTTTTTCAATTTTTAAGAGCAAACTGGAAAAATGAAGTATTTAACTAATGTTCAAATATTACTTAAATAATAGTTTATAATAAATGTTATTAGTCATTAGAAGCTTTGTTTCAACTACGGTTAAAGCTGTTTCAAGTCACTTTGGTAATTCGACGTTCGGATCGGGAGCGATGACAGATCAAACTCACAAGATAAGAATTATTATAACTAACTATTTACCTTCAAATTTTCAAAAGGGAAGGCACACCTTTGTTACAAGCACTACAAAAAAAAACTGGTAAGTGAAAGTTGAATTGCATGATTCTGTTGAAGATGTTCCTGAACTGGACGCGCTTGAAGAGATAAGGACTGTTAAAAGAAGGGTTCGCTAATCCTAATAACTTGAATCATTTTTTACATGATTTTACTTTTTTTATATGATAACTCACACATCATTTTTTTATCAAAAGTTTCTTATGATTTTTATCGATAAATTCAGTTTTTTAACCCATTCAAATAACTTTACTTCTTAACTTTTAAGTGTTCTAAGTTTTCACTTATTTTCTGTCTCAAGAAAATCATTTCAAGATGTAAGCAAATTGATTTTGATAATTATTTTGAACAGTAGGAAGACTGACTAGCCTTAGTGTGTGTTTATTAATAATATAAATGATATGTGTGTAAATATTCTGAAAATACAAAATATATTTTAATTACATTATAATATAAAATGTTATGTTTTATTTTGCAAGTTTAGCTCATTTTGAATTAAAAAAAAATAGAATATGAGATTTTTACGGAATTTTTTATTTATGTTAATTGTATAACAAATAAGACAGCTACAAGAAACAATCGGAAGACAGTGTCACAGATTTTAGCCTGTATAAGTAAGTGGTATGTATGCGTACACAACTTTTTCTCTCTTTTGATGAGATCTAACGCAGCACTTAATAAAGACAACTAACATAACTGTATACAATAGGGGATTTTTTAAATATTGGCCCTGACTCTATGGGAGACGGAGAAAACAGGGATTGGAGGGGGTACGGGGTGACCAACAACGTAAGCCAACAACTGTTCCGCATTTACCAGGACGAGCCCTATTTGATGCGAGTCACTACCAGAAGATAAACACAGAGTGTTTCAAATATAAAACCAACAAAGGTATTAGCTGGCAACAAAAGATCTACATGACTTTAATTATTTGTATACATGAGTTAAATTTAAGAGAAAAATCCGATAACTTGAAAATCAGCCATAAACAACGAGTCCTACTTCTTGATGCCGAAAGACAATAGAATTGAAGGTAAAAATAATTATTATTAACATCAACATAACATACGTACAAGTGGCAGTATCGATATGCTTTTATGCTAATTAGAAGAACTTAATTAGGTTTTTCATAAAATATACCATCGTTGAACCCCATGATACATATTTTTACTTTTCTTCTTCGTTAGCTGGCTTGACATCCACGATGATATGGATGAAATTCAGTGTGTATACAAAAACAGTTTGTGATAAAAAATTTCAGAATTGTTTGTTTTGATTGTAGGATGATAGCTCAATTTTAAGTGTTTCATTACTAAAGAATATAAGCAAAGGGTTCTTACTTTTGTTGTATACAAATCAAAATCAAGTCTTTTATTTACGATGTCTTGATTGACAAGGTACTTAAAGTGTGTTTCTAACATCAGAGCTTTATTTAAAAATTATACATTTTACTGTACTAAAATTTTTAAATAATATATTATAATAAAATACTTGCAATAAATTCACTCTAAGATTTGAAGTGTAGGCTCTTTCTCTTTACTTGATGGCTTGACATTTATCAGGATAATAAAATATTATTAGACAACGAACTATAGTGTATACGCAGGGCAAAATCAGTCTATTAATGTGGATTTTGCAACTTTCCAAGTTTTTAATAATGATAGTTTCAAGTAGCATCTAAAAAGTTATCTCTCGCTCTGAAATTGACATGATCGGCTCCTTCTTTTTATTTGCTTCATTGACACTAATAACAATAATTAAATTAATTTAAATAATGAGTCTTAATACTTACGTAAGATAATACCAGTTGTCAGTTCAAAAAATTACGAAATTTTTAATAAAGATGGCTTAGCTTCAAGTGTTTTATTGTAATCTTATATACAACTGGCTTGAGGAGGTTTGGGAGAAAAGTTCCAAATGTAGAATCGTGCCAAAAAAATATATGCTATATTTAAGCACATGAAGGGAGCACATGAGGTTTTCAGATTTTTTACCAGGGAAATTTTTAAGAATAAGGTTATCAAATATTAATAGTTTAATATGGTCTGTTATGAGATAATAAGGTTAAATTACGTTTTAATTAAAAATTATGGTACATTATAAATGTGTTAGATTAAAAAAAAATATCCTTATAGATACCTAAGTACAAAAGGAAAATACTCAACAACAAAAATTATGACTTACCAGGCATTTTTCAAAAATTCGTACAGATTCAAGTTTGTAGAGTGCAAGAGGAGGTGTGCGGTAAAAGGGGTACATCTTCGTGGGCCAGGGGGTCTCCCCATTCCTCACCTCTCTGAATGGTACTCCCAAATCTCCTTCCGTGATATTGAACAAACACGTCACTCTTGGAAACTGTATATAGTAATAGTAAAATGATAACATCAGAAAATCATATTTTGTTGTATTCGTACATCAAAAGGTTGTATACTTTCATTTATAAGTTAAAAATTGTTATCAGTTAACTTTATATACTTTCTCAATTTTCAAATCACGTGCCTTTTCAGAATGCTGTTACTATTATAAATACACGTTTGAATAAATAAATGAACTCAAATATTCGTGTATTACATTCTTTTTGGTCTTAAACAAACCTTTTTCAGATAGACATATTACTTCGTGGCAGCTGCTTCAATAGAAGAGCTGAAAAAAAATTTCTTTATTATATTAACAAAATAAACTTATGTAACTAATAAATATCATAATAAATATATTATCTTTTTCACTTTCTAATTTTTTATGATTACAAACATAATAAAATAACACACTATGTGATTTTGGAGCGTAGTTGTTTTTATTGTTTGAAAACTATTATTTTGCCATTATTTAATTGACCTCTTCAGGATAACACATCTATTAAAAATTAAAAGAAATTTTGTATAGTAACAATAGCATAACATTAAAAATATAAAGAAACTTCAATAATTATTATATTATTATTTACCATGACGGTGTTGGGACAACAAGGCACTGGACTGTCTGGCGCGTTTAAAAATTATACATTATGGAAGACTTATAACGTTATAAACAAGAACTTACAAAGAGGAAACATAACAGTCAATGATTAAAAATTAGTAAAAAGGCCTCTTCGTGTGGCATGGAGAGACCAGACCAGGTAAATCACAGGACAACAATGAAGGTACACAACAAAGCCATAAGAGACACCAAGGGGGGGCAGTGACTTTCTGGAACAGGCCAGAATACGAGGATGAAGAAAAGGTAGTAATAATGCTAAAGTATGAAATGGCTGTATAAAATAATAAGGTATGAAATGTGAAAGTGATAAAGAGAATACATAATATGTAGGTTAAATTTTAAGTTTCCCTTTTATTTGAAATGAAAATTTTTTATAAGTGTTTTTAAGTTTTTGTATCTAACCATATCCTAATATTATTACTAATGAGAGTAATTAATATCATTTCAGAGAATTCTCGCTTGTACTTGCTTGGCTCCCGATCGAGAATCATCGCACACTCAATGTCAAAATCTTCCGTACATTGAAAAGAAAGTTCATGTAACGCAGATGTGTCATCCTTAAGTCAAATATAACGCTTGGGCTCACGAAGACGCAAAATTTGGAGTCGTTTACTTTGACCTACATGTTGAGCACCACATTAACACGAGACGATGCCACTTTTTTGCAATATATTAGTCCTGTTCTTACCCAACCTAATAATGATAGCTACCTTACTTGAACTAAACAAAATTGACTCTTACATTGTATATAGACAAGGTACTGCATTATGTTTTTTTAATCGGTTCAATATATCTATTTCAAAAGGCAGTTAAAGAGTCTTTGAAAACAACAGTAGTTGATTGATGAAGCTGCAGTATCTTGTCTATATACAATGTAAGAGTCTTTTTTTAGTTCAAGAGAGTTGGCTATTATTATTAGGTTGGGGAAGAACAGGACTAATATATCGCAAAAAAGTGGCGTCGTCTCATGTGAACGTGGTGCTCGATATGTAGGTCAAAGTAAAAAACTCCTAATTGTGCATCTTCGTGAGCGCGAGCATTTTATTAGACTTAAGGATAACACATTTGTGTTATATGAACTTTCTTTGCAATCTACGCAAGATTTTGACATTGAGTGTGCGATGATTCTCGATCGGGAGCCAAGCAAATACAAGCGAGAATTTTCTGAAATGATTTTAATTACTCTCATCAGTAATAATAGTAGAAGATTAGATTTTTTTTCAATTATAAAGATGCATAACCCTGAAGAGGTCCTTAAAATTATGACAAAATATTAACTTTCAAACAATAAAAACAGCTATGCTCCAAAATCGTGTAGTGTATTATTTTATTATGTTTGTTGTACAACAAAAGCTCATTTTTTTCATAACTTTATGCATAATTGCGTTACAATACAAGGAGCGCTTATCGAACTGTTCCTTAAGTTCACCAAACTCTTATTCATTCCTCATGAAACTCTTACTAGTTTTTTATCATATTTTTACTTAACTTTACTAAAATCAAAAGCCTTCACAAAAATTACAAACCAAGAAAGTTTTAACTTCCAACAACTGAACTATAATTTCAGCTAGAATCTACACATCAACAAAAAAATTAGCAACGAAAACTGAGCTTAAAACCACAACTACCACAATCATTACCTCAATTGTTATTTTAATTGAAATTATAAGCATAAGTGAAATCACCAACTGAATTTAACTATTTTTTTTCCTTATGCTTTTATTACACTCAATTGAGAATTAGAATTGTGTAAATGAAAATTTTTTGCAAATAATTTGTCGTTTAACTATATGCTTCTGTTGTTACTGCTTTTACTCATTAACTTCTTTTTTCTTGTTTAATTACATATTATTTGACAAATTGACAATTGAAAGAGAAATACACAAAAACCGTATTTCTGTTTCAAACAATATACAATAGCAATAGCAAGCGGGTTATTATTAAATACACATCATTTTGATACGATAATTTTTCAGAACTTTTAAGTATTGAAATCAATATGCCACGTTTATCAAATTGCTCACAAGAACAGTAACGAGAGTTTCTAAGAGAAAGGCAAGATCATTGTGCAGAGAATCAGTCGTCATTAAATTTAATTGAAATATGCCACGCTTATCAAGAACAACAATGAGAATTTTTTAGCAACATTCAAGAGTGTCAGGTGAAAAATCAACGTTAGGGAAGACAAGCTACTCAAAAGCTTATTTTATTGATAGTAATCGTGCGACAGAAGACTACTCAGGTCTTATGGATGTTATTTTCTTACACTGTAATGCAAAACACTTTAAAGATAAAAAAAATTCAAACAGATGATTATCTTTTAGTGATTATTGCAGTCACTATTCTGTCACTTTGAATGCATTACCCGATTTTCTTCAGGATTTATTGAAATTATTTAAAGGAGAAAGTTATAAGTCCACCCTTTTTTTAGAGAATATTAGTAACTACAATAATTCTTTATCTTTTGGTTCTTTCAACGCTATCTTAGTGAGTTTTTAACCATGAAGTGCTGGACCATATTGTTTTAAAATCCAAGGCCAAACATATCATTAAATTAATTTTTCTTTGTATCCTTCGAACACTAACTCCCCAACTAAAAGACAACTGTTTATCACCGACCAAAAAATTATGCGTTATAGGGTGATTGAAAATTATATTTTAGATAACAAACTTATTTCTATGTTAGATTCTATTATTCATAATAATGACATCCTTGAGTCTCATAAAGTGATAAAGCAAGAAATAGATGCTTAACATCTGTTTTATAGCAGTACGCAACAGCCTGAGTTACATTTGTTGTTTTCCTTAAAACCAGGTAAAGGCATGGGAAGATACAATTCTCAAAGAGTTAATGAAGTTATACCTATCATCAGTTCAATAGCTAGCCAAGAAATTCTAGAATCTTGTATTACTGTGCGAAATAAAAACACAAGACAATTAGAGTTGGTAAGTTATATGGATCTGGATGTTGAACCATGGATATATCTTTTGTTTTATTCCTATGGTACCATAGAGATATTATGAATAGAGGGGGAAGTAAGCTTGACAAGCGTCCACTCAGTACAAAGAAGAATAAAACTCGACGGGTCTTGAATCTCTCTCACATCTCTCCGTTGATTGGCTCTAACAGTTCACACATATAGCGAGTCTATCGATACCTATGTTGACAGGTAGCCAATAACCCAATCAATGGAGAAGTGTGAGGGAGATGCAAGACTTGACCAGTTTTCTTTCTCTTTTTACCGAGTGGACGCTTCCACTTACGGGTGACCGTATTGCTTTCCCCCTTTATTTAAAATACTTATATGTATGAAATAGAAGGTTGGCACATAAATATGATTAAAAAAATCATAATTAACGTATTTCTTAAATGGCTTACACCAGATATCGAGTGTCTATTAGATCAAGCGAATTTAATCCTTTTATAATGGGTCGTAGATTGTATGAGCAATAAGTTGTAGACCATTATGTTGAAATAAAAAAAGATAAAATTCAATATTGTAAAGGTCACCAAAAACAACTAAAGGCTAATGCGTATAAAGGTTTATTATATGATTATATCAAACGTCTGCTTGCAATGTATTGGCTACCGTGGATAAAACGATAATTCTTCCTTCCTCGTTCAATGGATTTTCTTGCCATATGCAACAACGTTACCACGATTCCATAGCAATCGCTATCAGAAAAGGTAAATCAGATATTTTTCTCCCAATGACTGGCACGAAATTAGAGAACATTTTTTACAAGGACAGCAAGTTTCTGATCAACCAGATATCATTGAAAAAGTATTTTTTTTGAAAAACTTAAATTTACTTGATCTTATTATTGAAAAAAATTTTTCGGAAAAGTTGGGGGTTTCGTGTATTTTGTTGAATTTAAAACGCGAGGCTTATCTCACATGCATTTATTAATTAAATTGAAACATGGTTACAAAATTACTGCATCTAACATAGTTGATAAATTTATATCTGCTAAAATCCCTGATCAAACTTCTAATCCTACATTACATAAAATAGTTATGGAAAACTTGATACATGGTCCATGTAATGATTGGTGAACTGTCAGTGACAAGTGCTCTAAGAAGTTTTCTAATCAATTTAAAAATGAAACTACCTAAGATAAAAATGGGTATCCTAATAACCGTAGGAAAAACACTAATATAACGTACGAACGGCCAAAAAATAATTTAGTGGATAATAAATGGGTTGTTCCCCATTGACATCTATAAAAAATTTTCAACTGTCATACGAATGATGAAATTATTTCTAGCGATTTGGTAGTTAAATGTTGATATTAGTATATTAACAATGGTCATGCTGCTGATATTGTAATAATAAGAGAAGCAGATAAAAGCAATACAACCAGCCCTGTGTAAAGTCCCAGAACTTGCATATATCGATCTCAACAAACCATTTATCCTATCTCCAAGCTCTATTCAATTTAGCATACAGTGCTGTTGGACTAAAGTTCAACAGAAATTTATCAAGTACATCATAAAATAAAATGATTGCTGAAATTAAACGAAATTTAAAACTGCAATCCACTGCTCGGGGATTAACGCAAGAGCATGCTTTAGAAAGCAGTTTCAATGAAAATAATCATAAGAAATACCCTTTAACTAATAGTTTGGAAAAAACGAGTCTCAATGACCCCTCTTTACATTGAGATTATAACACACCAACAAAATGATAAATAGAATGAAAGCAACAGAAAATATGGAACCACAGTTAAATCAAGCAAATTTCCAGAACTTAAAAACGTTATCTAATGTTTCACTAGATTATTTCGAGGAATTTAAAAATTCTATAGAAAAAAGAACCTTTCCGATAAGATCAAAATCACCTGTAAGATGCTTCAAAACTGCATCCACAATAATAAAAGACAATCTTGATACTGAATAAAAAAAGCCGAATGTTTTTATTATCGAACAAGAGGATAGTAAAGATTCCAGAGAGGAAGAAAAAACACGTGGTAGTATACGCAATACATTTTCTCGTTCAAGTTCTAACCAGTAAAAAAAATACGTAAAACAACATTACGCTCTGAATAAGAGTAACTTGACACCATATACTCGATCCACAGCTGCATTTAAAATGTTAGAATAGCAATGTATCACTGAACGCGATGACCTTTAGTCACTTGTAAAGAAAGCACTATGATTGGAACTTTGATAAGGACAGAAATGGATCACCTTGTAATAT
Organism: Copidosoma floridanum; assembly: GCF_000648655.2. The sequence continues at coordinate 597,655 of NW_019384181.1, forward strand.
TAAATACACGAGAATGTTTAACATACACAAAATACAACATTGCAGCGTTTATTTTTGCTTACATAACAATTAATTCTACTAACAATGAATTTTTTATATATTAAGATTATGTATCATACAAATAATTCAATGAAACGCAACAATAAATAGGTGACGTAATAACGACAATTTATAAAAATAAATCAGTATTCTGGTGGGTTATCAAAGAAAGAAAGAAAAATGAATTAATTCCTTAAGTTTTCTCATCGTGTTGAGCAAAATTACCCAACGCAATAGACAGTATAAACATTTAAATATTAAGAATACTCAGAAGAGGAGAAATAACTAAGAATTTGACGAGACGTTTGTTGTCCAAAGTAATTCGTGAAAGAACTCAGTCATGTTAACATTATAACAACATTAAAATATCTACATGTTCCAGATAATGTGATCATTCATCGAATAAAATGAGAACAAAAACTAATAGAATTTTACAACAGTCCCTTTAGTGGGCATGTTATCATTAAAAAAACTTACAGAAGAGTGCAAGAGTTGTATTACTGGAAAGGTATTAGAAAAGATATTAAAAATTTTGTACGCAAATATAATACTTGCCCAGAACAAAAATTAACATGGATAAAAACAAAATAACCAATAGTAATAACTAACACACAGCTGAAGATTCTTCAAAAACAGCCATCGATACTGTAAGACCGTTAGCAACAACAATATTTTCAAACAAACATACCTTAACTGCGTAACAGTAGCTATACCTGACATCCGAGCTATCACAGTCACTAATGCTTTGGCAAGATGATTCATAGCGTTGAATGAAGTGTCCAAAGTAGTACTCAGTGACAATATAAAAAAATTTCAAAATAGTAAATAGCAAATTTAGTACAAATTTTAGGTTTCAACCAAAAAACCACTACACCTTACCATGCCAAATCTACTGGTACACTTGGATATGGTCATGTCATGCTTGCAAACTTTTCGAGAACAAAAACTACTACTAAACAGGATTGGAATACATTTTTACCTCTTACAGTTTATAAATATAACACATTACTGCATACAGCTACTAGACTCACACCATATGAATTAGCATACGGCAGAAAGGCACGTCTACCGAATCCATGTCCTACCGCAAATAGACCTTGTATTAATCATTTTATAGACTTAATCCGTTGTTTAAGAGACATGCATGAAATAGCTTATGATGGGCTTATAAAATGCAAGCTTAAAAGTAAATGAAACTATGACAAATATTCTAGTCCTTAGAATTCAGAAGTCGGTATGAAAGTTTACGCAACAAAAGTACGTTGAAAAAGAAAACTGGGTGAATATTATGGTAAAATAATGAAATCACCTACATAAATAAACATAATAACAATACAACACTTAAAGCAAAAACTTTTTTTCTCTCTCCTGCATTTTTACTGTACCTAACAAAAGTACAGTTTTTCTTTAAATTTGTTTAATTAACAGCTGAGTTTTGTCAATATAATACTCTTATATGGGGAGAATCATGTCAACTGTCCCAGCACCACGGTGGACGGCCCGCGTGGGCGTCAAACACGACGTTTTCAACTCGTCGTTTCGGTGTCAAAACTTTGATAAAAAAATTATCTAAAAACACATTCTTACGTATTTTTTCTTCAGCTTTCCAGTGATGCCATCAGTTTTTCGAAAATTTGCTCCCATAACCTCGAAAAATGCACTTGTTTGAAAAACACGTTTTATCTCCATGATCTTCAACTTTTGGAATTTTTTTGATAGTCTAGATCGAAAGATGAGACATTTTTACGTAGATATTGACAATAAAAAAAGAGGGGTTTTTCGTTTTTATAACGTATTTAAACGACGAACGAGACGATGCGAGCCGTGGCAGCCGGGCCACGCACGGCAGCAGCGCGTCCGCCGTGTCGTCTGCTACGTTGAGTCTGTTTGGCTATATAATATATATAATGTAGTAGTGCAAGCGATGTAAACAACAATTAGTTAACCATGGTTTACAATGGATAAATAATAAATGTTTTGATAAAATTTATTTATATATACATCAATTTTATGATAAAGAAATGAATAATGATTAATATTAATTAAATAATAGATATTTACATAAATAAAGCAAAAAATAAAAACAAATTTGTTTTACTTCGTTCTCTTTTTCTTTTTAGGCATGGTAATCGAAGTGACACTTGTTTTACGTTCTTTCAGTTTCGGAAAAATTTCATACTGGTTACTCAAAGAAGTTTTCTT
>NW_019384181.1:600714-639281 GCF_000648655.2 Copidosoma floridanum
ATATAAATAAATAAGTATCAGTCAATTGATTTCCAAAACTTAAATTCTTTCCACAACAGTTAAGTATAGGCAGTGTACGAGATTTATTACGAATGGTATCGATTAATTATTTATAACTAGTAGATACATACTGATAGTCAACGATTTAGACGTACAGTATTCTGTAAGTTGAAGCAAATGGGGCCCTTGGGCCAACAGCTGGTTCCTAACAAAAAAAATTAAATTTGTTTGTTTGTAGAACGAATCTAGGAGTTTTGCCCTCCACTTAGAAGTTTGGACGTAACAAAAGTGCTTCTCAAATCTCTAACTAGACTGAGGTATTGATTTAGAAAATAATCTAGGTTTTAAAAAATTAACTTTCTTTGTACATATTACTTCAGTTTTAGTTATAAACTAATTTATAAGCATATTTTAAGAAAATTATTTTTCTCGTTTTTTTCAGTGCTGCAACAGATTTAAGTATTGATACACTAGCTACATTTTAGAATTATTGTTATTTCATCCATGCACTGTCACCTTGATAAAAAAAGTTATTATGTTGTAGAGTGTAACAAAAAAAACTTTCCCGTTGGAAATGTAGCTTTATGTTGCAAAGTAATGTTTAAATAGTTTTTAATTATCTCAAGAGCTTACAATCTTTACGAATATTTTATGCAGGTGGAACGTGATTATTTTTTACAAAATGCACACATTAAGAAAATGAATATAAGCGTTTTTCAATAAAAACAAGTTATTATTTTGAAAAAACAGTTTGTATTTTGTAGAAGATTAACTCAACTGTTCTCCACAAAACAGTTAAGTGCAATTTTAGTGAAAACTCAGATATCGTTAGTAATTTTATTAGTAACTAAGCTTTCTAATTGTCCTTATACCTACTACAAAAGGCATGGCTTATGATGAGAAATGCATAATAATGGCTACTGTCTCATTTTTATACCGCCAGAATGCTTGTTTCATGTAGAATTTATTTGTCCTTATTTTTTTATAATTAGAAAACCACTTGACAAACTGTTTTTCAATAATCTTGAATCTCAGCTTGGCTTTTTAAATAAACTTTTTGAAAGTAAAAGCCCTTGAGGTACGTTCTTCATGGGAAGTAAATCTGTGGAAACCAACAAGCGAGAGACAGCAGATATATATATACACAGTAATGTCTGACTTTATTTATTCTCTTTGTGTGGATCTTCGTATATATAAGAACATTTTATTTACATTGTGACAGCCTCAGTGATCTTTTACTAACTAAACAAAAGGTGTCTGCGATATATACGCAGTATGAAACAGATAAAAAGACAAAGCTATTGCTGCTAAAACATATGGTTCTCGAGGACAACAGTTTTGCTGCAGGTCCCAAGACTTGCACCACGTTTTGACAGTTTTTTTACCTTATTAGTTTCGTTCCTAAAATAGAAAGGTACTTAAAAGAGCTTGTAATCATTTAATGACAGATGTTCATTTATTGTGATATCTTTATAAATGGTGACTTATGCGGACATTATTGTGTAAAAAAGGTTATTATGAGGACAAAATCGTACTTATGCGGACTGTCCTCATAACTTTTCTATGTTATTAGTATATATTGTTAAAGCACGCAAAGTTCTCATAAGTCACCTTATATAAAGATATATATATATATTTAAATATTATTATTCATAATATTTATAAGGAGCTCTCTTAATAAACGTCAGCTGATGTTTTATCTGAGATGTCATCTGACATATCAGCTCATATGTCATGTCAATACGTCATCTGGAACTCAACTGAATACATTAATATTTAAAAAAATGTTCAATTATGCAATTTACAGCTCTCTCGTATGTTGATAGGATGTTATCATCCGCATGATGCATTGAAAAACATACCTATTGAAACTTGAGAAAGATGATTTTTATTATTTAACAGTTCCAGTGAAAACAACTCCAGTGTCACATTACGTGGCATTTAGCATCTGATACATCAGATGACATATCACCTGACGTGTTGTCTGAAATAAAATAAAAAATGTTTAATAATTAAAATCAACACTTTCGAGCTTCAAAAGGTATGTTTTTGGATGCATTATGCGGATGATATCACCATATTGACACATTAGACAGCCATGAATTCCATAATTTAATAGTTAACTATCAATTTAAATGTTTTTAGTTAAGTTGCAGATGATATATTAACATTATATACCAGCTGACATATCAGATGACATACCAGCTGAGGTTTATTAGAAGGAAGTACTCTCAAGTACTTCTATAAAGTTCAGATATGTAAGAATATATGTATAGTGAAAAACATTTTTAGCATTAAAAATAAAAAGGTACCTTATTTAACAAAAAAACTTCTGAGCTGAAACGTATTACTAACATTTTAATATTTATTCTTCTGCTTACAAAACACAATACTTGGCATCGTACGAAAACAAATATTTCATTCTCTATTAGGCTACAAGAAATTTTAAAAGGCTCACGTAAATTTTAAATTGTTGACTTACTTCAATTATAGTAGAGAGTTAAAGAATCAATTTTAAGTTAAATATTTTATACTTACAGTTGGTATCATGGATCAATAACTAGAGTTGAAGCTGAAGCAGTTCTACGCCTTTTGGAGGAAGGAAGTTATTTAGTAAGAAATAGTGACTTCACGAAACAAGATTATTCATTATCTCTGAAGTAAGTAGTTTTTCTTATAAGCAACATTCATAAAAAAAAACCGAAATTCAAGATTAACTTATGCGTAGACCAAAGGCATAGATTGATGGATTAATTGTCGCAATTGATCGACTTTCTACAGCACATAAAAAAAAAAACATGAGTGGGTTGGAGCTCTATTACTTTTTTATATTTTTATAGTAAGAAAAATATTTTTTTTCTCACAAGATACAAAATAAGTGAGATTTTTTCGACTATTAGTATATAATAAAAAATATAGCACCAGTTTCTCATGCTTTCTCTTTTATATGTCATAAACAGCCAATCCATTATAATAGATCTGTTACACTAAAAAATAAAAAAATTTTACGATAGCAACTAAACACATTAAAGCTGTTTCAGTGATGCTGTCTCTGGTACTGTGTGGAGTAAAGATTGTTGTCTGCTACTACTTTGGCTTTCCCTGTTTGCTACTATTAAACTGAACTATATACAAACTACCGTGAGGCTATCAGAAATGCATCATTTCCCTTCTTAGACTTTTATAATTTAATTTTGAAAAACTCTATGTGAAACCTTAAATGGTTAAAAAATAAAATAACTTTTGCAGTGCGCACTGTGGTTATGGCCTGTAAGTCACAGCCATCTGATTAAAGTTATTTAAGTATAATGTTTCTGAGGTCAGCAAACTCATCAAGGATGGCATACTGTAGCTAAGAAAAAGGACCTTATATTAAAATATTTACTATTATATCAGATTTTTTAACAAGTGCTTTTTTCCCTTAGAAAGCTGTTAATATCCGTATACATAACGAAGTTTCGGGTATTGGGTTGTTGGGTTTTTGAGTGCTTAAGTTAAACATTTAGCAACCTACGGTATATATCTACAATCGGTCAAACAGTTTTGGAATTCTAAACAAGGATTAGTAAAAATAAAAAGTTTACGGTTAAATTATTGTAATGTTCATGCAAATAAAAGTGGTGTATCAATTGAAAAGAGTGGCAAGATCATATTCTTGCAGAAAATTCTTTAATTTTTAATAAAAAGGTCTGTTTAGGTAAAGATCAATAAAACACTTTTTTTCAGTTATTTTTGATCTGAAAGAATATTGATAAAACTTTAGTAAAATATGCATATAGCAAATACTATATATTTATCAGAGTATTACCATGACAGATCACCTCATTATCCTTATTTATATGAATCAATTTTCTGTCTTTGCTAAAAAATCAACTTAACATCAAGTTATACAATTTAAACGTTTTCATTAACAATATATGAGAGATGTGTCAGCGAGAGAATCCCTTATTAATTATCTGCCGAAACAACTCAATGTGTATAGCAATGTTAGCTCACTGCTTAACTGTTGGTGACAATAGCATCAAAATTTATACTGAGATACGAACTGATATTTGGACCATGATAATCACCAGTACCATGTTTATTTCAAGCAGAATTGGAAAATCTTGAAGAATTTTGGAGACAATTAAAGAAAGGTATGAGCTCAATTTATTCTTGAGGAATTCTAAGAACTTTCAAAAACTCCTTGAAAATCAGCTTTATCAAACCTACCAAGATCCCATGTAACTATTATGGATATATTAAGTCATAGTCCAAGAAATACAGCACAAGATCAGGTCAAACCAGCTCAAATTGGTGCAGTAGTATGGATAAGGATGGAATGTTTTACATTCGATTTGTAATGCCGTCCAAAAACTTTGTGAAAATAGTTGTTGATACAATTTTAACTGCATAAATTTTTTTAATCAAAATCTTAGTTTTAGAAAAGCAACACTAAGATGCAATAAACAAAAATTTTATATCTCTGTCAATTGTAACAGAAAGACGTCCAGTTTTATTATTCAGGAAATCTCAAACTCCCAAAATTTCGTTATGTATACGTACCTAAACAGCTTTCTAAGGGAAAAAAGCACTTGTTCAAAAATCTGATATAAAAGTACATGTTTTAATATATGGTCCTTTTTCTTAGCTACAGTATGCCATCCTTGATGAGTTTGCTGATCTCAGAAACATTATACTTAAATAACTTTCATCAGATGGCTGTGACTTACAGGCCATAACCACAGTACGTACTGCAAACGTACTGGAACGTACGTACTGGAACTCTCTACGTTAGGTAAATGTCCCTATTATGACCATATATTTTATCACACTTACTTCTTTAATTTTTTTTTTTAACTGTGAGCTATAACAGTATAAATTTTGGTATTAACTGGTGCTCTATAAATTTACATTATTATTTTAAATTTTAAATATGGTTCTTAATTGTCAAAATACTTTATTTTATAAAAAGATTATAAGACCAAAATATTCGTGATTATAAAAAGTTGTACCGTTTGTTTCTTATTATGTCCCTATGTATGAAACTTTTTAAAAAACGTAAATTTAGTATAATTTTTCAAGATAATTAAAGCTTTTTTACTTGCAGAAAACTATTTTATTTAACAAAAATAATGATATCGTTTATTTGTTGACGAGAAGTATATAAATTCCTCGTTGAAGTTTGGTGCCATAATACGTACAGTTCAAAAGATAGGTTATGTACGACTCTGTCTCTATTTATGGAATTATCTTTAAAATTTATCATTTATTGTTTGTAAAATAAAATTTTTTTTGTGAATTCATACAGATACATAAAATATACAACTACCACAATTTTTTTATCAAGTTAGTTGTATAACAAATACATAAATTTTCATATTCCATGAATAGGGACACATTCCACGAATAGGGATCATTTACCTTATAGACCATGTTAATTTTTAATACGCAGAAAAGCCGAGACTCATTTTGTTATAGAATTGTATGATTTAATAAATTTTTTTATCATAGATATATACTGTACATAATACTGAAAAAGATTTCATTCGTATACAGCCATAGTTAATTGTGTAAATAACAATTTAAATAATAGTGTTATTATGAATCAAGTTCTCCGAAACCATGTATGTACTCAAAGCTTGAATGATTTTCAGCATAATGTAAGCTATTTATTTGTATACATATGTACATGGCAAGAGAACCTATGTTATATGGCAGAAAATGTGTAGAATATATTTTAAAGTTAGCAAGAATTTAAAGAAGTATAAGAGTTATTAATCACCCATGCATTAATCATTGTATTACTTCCATCAACAATATCAGCAATTATAATGTGGCTTTTTTTTCTATTAAAACATACTTATAAATTTGAGGGTAATAAATATGTTTCATAATCTTTATGATTTGAACGGTGCAGGACTTGATAGCCCACCTGCTTTATTTAAAATCTTGAAATCAACTGAATTTCAATGATCCACAAACTATCTAAAATTAACGTGTTTTCATTCAACCTAGCTAGAACAAAGAACAGTTACATATAACAACATGCTGCTACAGTAATAAAAATTGAGCTTGAACTACAGGATATTAAATAGATGCTTTAATAGATAACAGAAGATTTTTTATTTTTAAGCCATAGGTTAAATCACTCATCTCCAGTAGTAGAAGTTTACTTCTACTTAAGGCTATGTCCTGATCAATAAAAATATTTTGAATACTTGAATATTGTAATGGTCCAAACACTTAAGGTAAAATGGGGTATAGTGGGACACTCTTTTAAGCAAAAAATATTTATTTCTTATTTTTGACGTTCCACCAATGCTAATTCACCTAAATTTTTTTTTAAATTGAAAATATAGGTCTTTACTTATAGAAAAAATATTTATTGACTGTGTTCATCATTATCCTTTTAATTAAATAATTTTTTAAATAAGTCGTGAAATCTACAGTAGTGGGACATAATCTTTGAGGATAACGGCAGTAGTAGGACGCTGTATGTGGTAGTAGTAAGACAGTATATGACAATATTATTTGCATATGTAAGAACACAATTTTTTATTTAAAGAAGGTAAATTATCACTTTTGAGAGTAAATAAATATTAAAAATAATAGATTAATAGAAATTTCTCTTTTATACATATTTTTTTAACGATATCACAAAATCCCTACTTACTATGTCCGTTAATAATAAGAGATAAAATATTGTCCAATACAACATAAACTAAATAATATAATTCTTAACAATACAAACTACGAAAATAATAATAATGAACACAAATTTAAAACAAATGTTAGCTTCTAAGGTCTTGAAATTTTTCTTTTTTTCTTTTTATTTTGCTCTGCAATACATATACTTCACATGCACGTAATGCTTTTTCACTGTCTTTTAGTTTAGATAAACATTTTTTTTATTTCCTGTACTATTAAGTCATTATTTGCATTCCAGTTTTCTTATTTAAAAATTTTTTTTTAATTTTTAATTTTCAAGTTAATTTCTTTTTTTGTTACTAACAGTTTTTTTACTCTCTTGAAACTTCTTGTCGGTTTTCCTTAGCTGCTTCCTTCTTGATCTTAAAATTAAGATTGGTTACAGAAAATATATTTTTTAAAGGATAATTATTTTATTTTTCTGTGGAGATAAGAAGCAAGTTTGAAAGGCTGAAATACCAAATGAAAATATAATGTGAGTAAACTAATACGTGTATTTTTCTGTTGACAATTTTCAGAGGTATTGATTTTGTTCAGTTTTATTTTTCAATATTAATATAATGAAAATTAATTATTGAAAATATATATCATTTTCTGCAAAATTGATTTTTTTACATTCAGTAGGATGGATTAATACAGATTGCATTGAGGTTAGGTCTCAGATTATGTCTATTTACCAGGTAACAATGCTCTCATTCGCTTAACTACTATTCCTACAAATGTATTTAAGTTTAATTTTACTATTAAATATTAGACTGATGACATTCGCATGATTACTACAGTAAAAAGCATGAAATCACAGTCGTTAAAAATGGAATTTGGTATTGTCCAGTACTTGTCCCACTACTCCTTAGTTTAAAAAAAAAAATGGATGCAGTAGTGAGACAGCAATAATAAGCTTCGTCCCACTTCTACATGGTGTTTGCAGAAAAATAAAGGTATACTAGGACAGGCTATATTATTTAATTATTTAATATAATATATTTAATGATGAAGTAATTTTTTTTATGATCTAATTAATAAAACTTGTTCTTGAGTGTCATTTTATTACGTATAAATAGTTTATATGTACGAAAAAAATTTTATTTTCGGTATAACATATTCATAGTCAACTTTAGAATCACATCTAGAATGGGCAAAATGCCTCGTTTAAGACGTATGCATCAAACGAGTGCTTAGATAGCTTGATAAAATATTTTTTTTATTCTTCCTTGAACGCTTACCACAATTTATTCTGGAAGTCTTATCTAGCTAAAAGATAAAGGGATATTAAGAAATTTTTTTGAGGATATTTTTTGACAAATGAATTTACCAGTTATGATTTTCTCCTCGTGTCCCACTATACTCTGCAATTTCTGTGTTGTCCCACTATACCCCATTTTAACTTATTACCCAAAAGTTTCTTAGACCAGTTATTGTAAATTGCAATAACAAATCTTCAACAAATAATAGTGTAATTAGGCTATTCTTATTTTACGTTACTAATATTCGATCATTTTAATATACATACACATATGCATACAAATAACATATACAATAAATGGTGTCATTTAAATCAAAGCATTTGTTATCTTACTAATATACAAAGCAAAGTCGCTAAAATCATTGTAATCGCTAACGACAAAAACTACTGAGCTGATTTCGCTGAAACTTTGCATACCTGCGCTGAAACTCTTGACACTTCCTAGATGTTTTTAGTATAGTTTTTATCTTGAAAAATTTAATAACAATAACAATAAATAAGCCCAAAGTTTGGCAAAAATACGCCAGCTTTTCACTTTAGTTCAGTAGGATCCGCTAGGTAGAGTCAACATAAAATCAAGGCTACCTGCAACAGAATTAAATAAGTATGGTCATAATAGGCCGGAGCATCACAAAAATTTTTGGTAGTTGTCTATCAGCAGTTCATGAAGCTGCTTTGAGAACGTAGATGAGAAGTCGTGCTGCTGGGTATCCCGGATACCGATGACACTTTTCTCTAATGGGCAAGTGACCTAGGTCTACGTATACCCTTGATCTCCAGGATTGACGAGTGCCACCAATGAAAAATTATTATAACTGATAATGTCTCCAACGGAATATCGGTAGATGTATCTAACCAGCGCACCTACTGCTCCAACACTTTAGAATAATGTGGCCGTTCCACCATCCCGCCTGGTGCCATCGGAGAATCTTAGGCTATAAATGTTAGCCAAAAAAGACAGCCCTGAGAAGCACGGACAGACACAACGGTTTCCTTCTTAGTGATCGTATTCCCAACGGCAGACCCTCATTTTCCCGACTTACGATGAGCAATTGGTTATCTGGGGAACGACCTGAAGACGAGATATTCTTTGATCAGAGGCGTACCCCCCTCCATCACAGTCTCCATATGTAGAGACTTCGAGAGTAAGAGCCAAGCTACCCACAGCCAGCTCTTCATCATCAGGAATAATAATAAGGAATAGCTGGAAGTTTCACCACTGGCCCTTTTCAGGGCCATTATAAGTACTTACGTTCCCTACGTTACTATCAATCGCATCGATTCTTTTAAGGGCCACCAAATTTTAAACTACCTTGCCAACAAATATATTTTTACGACTAAAAATGTATGTCAACTAAAAAACTATGTTAACTAAAGACGGTCACTATTGAACCAAGTCAGTCATTCACTGGCAGTCGTGACGAGCGGAATTGTTCTTCTCAAAACTGGGAACCCTGGTGACCGACGACCCTATATTACCCTCTTGACTCGAAGCATTCAAGCAGAAATCACCGATCCTCTTCAAATTCTGCGCTAGAAGAATCTAACAGCTATGAGGAAAAAATAATAAACGTGAGCCAACGGACAGTTTCCAATGAGCAAGCATCACGAACCAACCTCTCCACCTTAGATCACCAAAATGACTGAGTATGCAAAAAAAAGGTGCTTTAGACACCAACGTCTTGAACGTTATACCTAGAGACGTTAGGAAAGATCTCTACAACTAGCTCCAAAGCTTCGGACTTTGTAATTTTTCTCCTGATCAGTCTGGAGCTTGAACAGCAGGCCAGAGAAGATCACCCTGAGGTATCCAGGCAGTCACAATTGCTGGAAACTGCAGTCAAGAGAGAGTTTACTTAAGAAGCTCACTGGTCTATTTTAGGGCCATCGGACGTCGAACTTTCTTGCCAACAAATATATTAGAGCTTAACAAATTTGACAGAAAACAGTCTTTAGGAGCCACAAAATCCTGAAGCATGCCAAAATTTGCAAGAGGGTGAATTGGAAGGAAAACTTCAAATTTATCTAATGAATACAATTTTAGGCGTCAAGAAACTGACGCTGAAAATTTATCGAGATTGGAACAGCAGCGTCAAAATCGACAAATAAAGAATCCATTACGTTAGAGATCAGCTTTTCATTATACCCTTACAGTAATCTCTTAAATCTTTCAGATTTTTAAATAAGTAGAAAATGTATTTGTATTTTTGTGTCGATAAAAAATGTAGAGATTAAGCTCCAGGACTTTGTTGCTCTGGTAAAAAAGTTGTTAGATAAGAGAAAAAAATTTTTTTTCTAATATGCATTTCTTGGGAGTTTTCAATCTTGATAGCTTTAAAAAATAACCCTTTTCGTAAATTATACGGGAGAAACTGCAAAATCAACGGATCCTTATGGCCAATGATTATTTTATGGCACAAGAAACGCACGGCACTTTTCAGCATAATTAAATTTTTTTTAATTTTTACAGCTTATTATTTGACCAAATAAACTGTATGGATTCCGAACAAACATATTTTTAATGAGAAGATTTTTGTTCTAAGAAGTGCCAGGTATAGATGTAAAATTTCTAATTAAAAACGTTTCACATTACATGTCAACGCACTGCAGTATTCCATCAAGTAAGGCTCGGGCAAAGCCGAGACGGGGGGCTGCTAGTTCATGTATATGTATTTAAGGCGATTCAATTCCTCACTATAGTCTATGCTACGCTCTCTATAGTTTGGTATGTCATCTGTTATCCTCGCTCTCCCATGACAACGTAACCTTTTGTAGTTTTTACCTCAATTTTTAATTAATTTCTTCTCTCACTAGTACCCTTGAGATGTTTAATAAAATTAAATGCAATCATAAAATATTTTTTTATCGTTCATAAAATTTGTATCTAAAGTTCATTGTTAATAACCGAGGTAAATGCAATAGAAGCACTTAGAAGGACGACAGCTCGTAACCCTATATGTAAAAATTAGCTGCACATAAATATTAATTACTTGGCTCGTGGCAATCCTCATGCCTTCAAATTTTGACAGTGTCATTCTTATGACTGCCTTTTTTTGTAAACAAATTTTCGTTTAATAATATAACTCCCTTGAGTGATCTCAAATGTGTTAACTGAAATAAAAATAAATTACTCACACTATTATTTGTTACAGATTTTTAGCAAAAGAAGTTTAATGAACTGATGAAACTATAATGGTAAATAAATTTGTCACACATGTAGTTTGATGAACCGAAGGCACTAAAATAATACATGGTATTGTCTGTAGAGTATAATACATTACATAAAATGTCTTGCAGCTTCATCACAGCAGGAATGAGCAGTAGTAAGTTTTTTCTCTACTAACTGATATGCATCCCACTCATTCTAGGGTTCATGAATATATGATTTCAGTATGAGAGGATAAAGTTCAAAAATCATATAACTATTTTTCTTTGAAATAACTTTTTTATTATGTATTATTACAAGTGATTTATATTTTCAATTTCTAGAGATGTTCTCTGTTCTGGAACACACATGCATTTAATTTTCTTTAATTATAAGAAGTAAGCCTTATAATTTTAAGAATGCAACAAAAATCCTAAATATTATCAAAGTAGGACTACTTAAACTACCGGGTCATTATGAAAAAGTTGTTGCAAATAAAGCATAGTAGGACGCTTACAGGGATAATACTTAAAACAGTTCTCTACTATACTTCTCCAAGAGTTCAGAATATTATCTATCCGTGGAATGTTTTTCTTTTTATCATAACTCTGAATACAGAGATTAATATCAAAATGATCACTTATGTAGCAGGTTGGCTTTTTTAGAATCAGCTCTTAAATGAGATACCCATATAACTAAACGTCTTACTTTACAGCCGTTGTCTGGCGATACTAGAACATCTCTGGTGCCATTAAAAGAAACGTTCCACACATGGCACCATGAGAAGTAACCAAACTTGCATCCACCGACTTGCATCTTGCAATACCAAAATCACAAATCTTAACTTGATAATGAAAGTGAACAAGAATATTACAGATTTTGATATCTCTTTGAATTACCGTACCTTTTTTTAGGTGAATATACGCTAGGTAAATTTTATGTAGATTGTAATAGAATTTAAATAGTCTCATCCGTTATAGTTTAAAAAATTATAAGCGACACAAATGGTATTTTATTATATATTTTATACAGTATTGTATTACACATAATTTTGCTACACAAATTTTTTGAATGACAAGTTTCAATGATTCTTAAAAATTTTATAACATGCTCCTTTCTTTATTATATATTTTAAGAGCATTGTAAAAAAGAATTATTTTTTTTAAGACGTAGAAAACTTAAAGTTTTTAAAGACATTAGTTGCGTATATCCTATTATTGACGGCATTACTAGCATTTATTCAGTTACAAAAATTGATTAATTTTGAAAAAGTGAGTTAAAATAACAAAAAAAGTTTGTTGTAGCATTGAAGCTTTTCGTATTATTGACAAAATGTTAAAGTTTTGCGTCGAATTTTTACTATCGTTTATTGTGCGCAAAAATTTTTTGAATCATCTGTCAAATAGTAACATTATTTTCTTATGTTCACTGTGAGGATAAAGACCAGCAGCGCTTCAGCGGATTTTTCCCAAGACCTGAACGTGTTGAGAGCCAACTGTTGTGTTGTGATACGTAAGGACTTGGTGACATAAATATTTATTGCAACTAATTGAGAGCTTGAGACACTCTGCACTTTTAATATATGAAAGTTAGTGCAATAAGTTATTCACGAAAAATTTAATAACTGTCTGACAATATAACTCTAGTATGTCTTTGCTTTAGTAACAAAAAGCAAAGTGTACACTGTGCACAGTCGTCGCCATCGTTGGAACAGCAGCTGCAGTCGACAACCACACACAGAGAGAGATACAAGTATATACACATGTATATGCCCATAACCTTTTTGTGTCATTTGCATCATCGCCCTTTATATTTGTTGGTGATACACAGCACTGTGATAGGTTAAAAAATTTTTTATGGATAACTCATTACACAAACTCTTATATGTTATAAGTGCAGAGTACCACGAGCTCTCAATGAATTGCAATAAATTTTTATGTCACCGAGTCCATATGTATCACGGCACAACAATCTGCTCATGACCTGTTCAGGTATTGCGAGAAATCCGCTGAAGCGCTACTGGTATTCATTCTCACAGCGAATAAACAAAAAGCTTTGCGTGGTTAAAGATGCTTATAATGAATACTAAATGTTTAATTTTTGATAATTTGTACTAATAAATAAAATATTTACTTATACATAACGATTAAGTCAAAAAGCAAGAAGTCTCGATTTTTTTGAAACACAACATTTTGGTAATAGAAAAGAAGTTACAAGCCAAAATGTAGAAACAAATTGAATAATTTTCACAATCTGTTTGATTATAATTAAAGCTGATACTTTTGTTGGATAAGACTATATTTATAGAAGATTAAAATGATTTCATTCTAAGTGACAGAAATTTCCTTTTTATATGCTTTAACTAGCGCACTGAAGTTACATATGAAAAGATCAGTCTAAATTAAAGTTTTAATAAAGTAATTTAATAGCCATGCATAGTAAATTCATTATAATACATAGTAAGAAATGTTGAATTGAAATCGACTTTATGTACTGTAAAGTATAGTAAAGCCACTTGGCAAAAACTTTTTTTTAATGAACAGAAAATATATATTATGACGTACGTACGTTATTACATCAGCTTAAACATTGTAACTTAATGATAAAGTAAGCTTCATTTTTGTACCAATGCACAAACTTTGTGATATTATTAAGATATTAATTAACAAATTAATTGAGCCAGCTTTCATATAAAATTATAAATTTTTTAATGAAGTTGGAGTCATTTTGCGAAAAGGGTTTCTTAATTTTAGTTTGCAATTGATATAAACGTTAATGTTGGACTCAACGAAATCTTTATGTATTGTGTGACCTATACTGTTATACACTTTTGTGCTGCTATTCCTTTATCTAATAATTTTTTTTTTAGTAAATGAGTTTATTTGTTGTAAATCGTCAGCATTTTACTGTGAGTTCGTAAAGAATCTTGTTTGGACATTATCTTAAGCATTTATTTATACAACTGCAAATGCATGACTTTTGTTAATAATATCACAATTTTCTGTAATAAAAATTATATACTTGTTTACACTATTTTTACCCTAAGTATTTTCTAAAAATAGGAACCAACAGAAAAATTTTTTTTATTAAAAAGGTAGCATTAAAGCACTAGCTTTTTCTTTGGTATTATTAAGTTGATTCTCAATTTCCACTACACGGTAAAAAGTACTCACTAATGTAAAGGGTGTTAACCTACCCGCTGTCACTGTCACCCATGGTGTACCCCTTCATAGCCTTGCAGCATGTACAGCAACACTGTGCCTGGTCGTGTACATGTACACGTTGATTTGGCGTGTAAACGAGCTGCACCGTCCCAAATTGTGCGAACGTGAGAACGATAGTTGCACGTCTGCATGATTGTATGTATTATTAGCAATTTAGCTATAAAAATCTCATAAGGTCCTAATAAAGCTTTGTTTTTTATTTTAAGCAAATGTTATAAGCAAGTTATTTTTTAATATCTTGATACACGCATACAACTTTTTCTAAACATATGTCCTTTCATTTAACATGTTTTAATAGTTATACAAATAAATAGGTAATAATTTAAATTTATAACATGCATGTATTAAACTTATAAATAAATTCCAAGGGATGAAAAATTGCATCTTTGTTTTAAAACAAGTACAGCTGTCACAACTTATTTTTATAAAATATGTCTTGTTACGATAAAATTATTATCGTATTTTATAAATAGCAAGCATCGAGTATTTGTCACTAATGAACTAATATTTATGTTTTTCAACTGTTTTCCTTCAGTATGAACACTATACGCAAAATAGTGATTATTAACGCCAATAAAAGTAATAGGTGGGTACATTTAAAATATTTCATCATTCATTCTATAAATATTTTTTTTTTTTTCAAGTTAAGGGCCATCCTCGAGAAGAATCTAATCACAACGATGATTTCTTTTTATACATAACCTCGTAAATAGTAATTGTATTATAGCTTACATGCTCAGTTTTTGTTTGAAAATAATTTTAAAATCGTACATTACGATGCTAGTGCGTGAGGAAGGCAATTGACGCACGCATGTCCTTTTGCACACGAGCGCTAGTGAATGTGCGAAGACACGCGTGTGTCAGTCACATAACCTCTCGCACGGGTGGTGTATACAACCTTTCGACACATCGTACGCAGGAAACGAGATTATGAGCCATCTAATGTGATTCTAAAGATCTCGACGTACACATGCACTCGCACGAGTTGTGAGTCGCGTGTGTAAATCGAGATCTTTAGAGCCACAACAGATGGCTCATAATCTCGTTCCTCGCGCACGGCGCGGCATGTTGAAGATAATTATTACTGATTGTGGCTCTAATAAATGAAATGGATATATCTTCATATTAGCTTAACCAATTTTTAATCATACTTAATTTATATCTTACCACAATACTTTTAAGTATATTTTTGTGCAAAGAGTAGATAAAAGCAATTTTCTTTATAATTCTGTGTTTCGATTCTTCACGCAAACATGACTGAAGAATTAAAGGGCCTAGCAAACGCATTAAACGAACGCAATGGAGAAGGAAATGAAACTTTGGTTTCAAACTACCAAATAGCTTTCCATAAAGCGTACTATGTTCATAAAGTGTGTTATGTCCAACGTTTAAAATTTTTAGCTCCAGTAAACTAGATTCTGTCATTGAAGAAGCTGATAAAACATTGACGATTCTACGTAATTAAATGTACAAATCCCAGGCTTCATTTTCAATTGGAACTTTATCACCAACTATAACAGCACAGTATCTTGTTTAAAATATACCTTTTTAGATGCAGACACTTTCGACTTCTTATTATTTTTAAATAATCTAATTTTATCTCGGGTGGTCCATTTTTAAAATCAAAATTTAAGTTTAACGATTGTCACTGGTAGTCAAGATAATCAATTGAAACATAGTTTTTCTCTACACACGCAAAAATTACGTTACATAAAACATAACTATTTATGCCCTTATAATGATCGTGCATACTGATTTTCTATGACGTGATTACGCAAAGAATTAAAATAACACTTTTTTTGATCCCAGTTTTCATTTGAATTTTTCTCAAGTCCATTTTATATTGTTTAAAGATTCTAAGACACGATAAATTTTTTTCTGTTAATGTTTTTGTTTCATTATTAGTTGCATAAAAAACTCTGCAATAATGTGTTGATATAAAAGATTCTGTTTAACCTAACATAGAATTTATGAATAAGTTACCCCTTACTACAAATGTAAGTAATATTTTGTACAATAATATTTTTTAAGACTGCCACATTTCCAAACGATTTTTGGTCCTTTGTACCAAAAAGTCTACACAAACTCATGTTTTCCAATTTTAATGCCAAAGTTGGTGGCACACTGAGTATTCTGACATAAACAAAACCTAATGTACTTTTGCCGCTGTGATTACCTAAAGGGTTGCTAACTTCTATGTTAGCATAGTATAACTTAAATGGAATAGGTGTACCGTCGTCTTTAAAAATTTTAACTTTTTTTCCCATTATTCTTCCTAAATAAAGTTGAACTTCGCATTTTTTTCGTTTTGTAAAAAATCAACATATGACATCATTGCGTTAAAAAAATTGGGCATTTCTAATAAGGTTTCAAGGGAACTTTTGAGATCGATTTGTAGTATTAGAACGTTTTGTTGCCTGATAATCACTTTATTTCCAGCAGTTTTAACCTTTTTGATTCTACTAATTTTTTTAATTGTAGGTTCACTGTGCAGACCTACCTTTTTATATAACCGAATACGATTATCCTATGTTGCAACATTATGTAATTGATCTGTACTACTGAAAACTTTTGGTATTTCCACCATTACTTCTTTACATGCACAGTTGTGTAAGGATGATTTTTTGGCTTGTAGTAAGTGTGGATTATAAAAGTCAATAAAAAATTTAGTAAAACTGTCATTCATTTGTTGAATACTTGATCTAGGTAAATTTAAATAAGTATATCATTCACCTATTAAACGTAACACACCATTTTGCAGATCCATCATACTAAAAAAATTGCATTGTACTTTATCCATATTGAAAAAATACTTTTGGAAAAATAACCAAATATGCCCTGTAGCTACAGGATAATTGATATTTAGAATTAAAAAAATTTGTTCAAGAAATCAACAGCTTTCTCAACTTTTTTAAGTTATATATAACTGTTTGCACTACGACATGATAACAAATGTAAAAGCTTTAGTGACCACAAATCACTATATAGGGTTGAATTCCTAATTGTAATTTTAAACTGCGTTCCTTAATTTCTTCAACGATCTTGTTAAGTACAGCATGACTCTAAAAAGATTACATAACGCACGCAGTACAAGCCTGGTATATTTTCAAGTAGGGCGTCATTGTAGTAATGCTGTAATATTAACTTTAATATGCTGAATAAATGATGTGATTATATCGATTTCTTGGGGTTTCCAGGCTGAGTTAGGATTTTTCAATTTAATTACATACTTTTTTAACAGTACAGGTAAAATTAAAAAACCAAGAGCTTTGATGTGTTCTGAGACGTTACGTAAATATTGAATTAAATTTAAAAAAATTTTTTGTTTTTAATTAACAAAATTATTTACTATCTTCTCTAATGTTTGTATTATTTGTCAAATTATTGTCAATATCTAAGTAATTGGTAGGTTTAAATGTCTTGACCACATTTTCGTCATTTTGATTTTTTTGATCGTTATTTATTTTAACTCTAGTAACATTAAAATTATTACTTAAGATCACAGCTGTATACTGGATTTTGCAGCTTTTTTTTTAGCAATATCTAATAATTTTGTAGCAGTCTTTTTCCAATGAGATAGTAAATGATAACTTGTTTCATCTTCTCCAAAAAACTTTTTTTTTTAAATTAAATTCTACGTTTCTTAATTATTTAATGAGTTTCTACAAACATTCAAAAACCTATTATTAATTTTCGAGAGATTGTACATACCAACTGTGGTGCAAGATCAGTTTTCAATATTTCATATTCGTTGAACATATTTCACTCCTTAATTATATTAAAGTCTGTACTCCAACGCTGATTAAACGACTGTTTCCACGTTAGCAAATCACCGTTTACAGCAGATTCATTGGTTAAGTTAGTTTAATCACTTAATAAATAAATTTTATTAGTAATACCTGGTATTCAACGTTTGTCTGCTTGTCTTTCAATACTCCAACTAGCGTTTTAAGCATAGTTAAAATAGTCGGGGAGCCAGAGGTTTTCATTTTGTTGTTGGATGAAATTTAACGAAATCTCGCAAAAAATGTAAAATGTTGTCCATATAATCATCCTCTAAAAAAGTTAAAATGAACATGGTCAGGAAGATCCTTTTGTATATTGCAAAATAACTTTAAAAACCGATCTTTTTCAGTTATCTCACAATATCTCAGAATTGAGGCATTGTATCGAAAAAAGTTAAAAACAAAAGTTGTTTAACTGATGATTTTACATAAGGATACATTTTTTTCAAGCTCTGAAAATTGTTTATTTTTACCGAAACGTACCGAAAACATGCGGTAAAGTTGTAAAAAAAGAAAAACAAAGAGATATGAAAAAATGAGGAAAGAAATCGTTTTTTAATGTTGATTTTTGGATAGGTATCAGTATTGTTAACAAAATGCATCAGGTCCGCTTTTTCAAAAGCGATATGGCAACCTACTGCAAAATTGTTAATTCAAAAGTTTAGAACGCTGTAAATCCTGTCACAGGAAGCGGATCTTGATAAAACCAACTGGAATTGGCAGGTTATAACATTATCTACTATTAAGTTGATTTTCAAAATGTTTTAACAATAATTATTTTTGTTATTAACAAAAAACGACTTTTTGTGGTTCGTAATTCTGTCAATTTGCAAGATAGAGCTTCGGAATGAAATGCATTCGATTACACCTATTTTTTAATTAATTTACAAAAAAAAAAAATTTATTGCATACCCAACAAAAGCCGAGAAACGATACTTTTACGTTTTAAGTTGTTGAGCCTAATATAATGCACGTAGACGATTGAAGCTTGGATAATTAAATGTCCAAGGGCCAAGGTATATAGCAAAAATAATAAGACATCAGTTGCCAGAATATTTATTTAGAAATTGTTTGTTATAGGCAATTTGTACGACGGCCAAAGTAATCAGTCACTCTGCTGCGTCGATAAGGTTTGACACCACACTCGTTTTGTACCGACATCGCGCTCATATTTGGCCCACTCGGGCGTCGCTAGAATGCTTAATTGCAATGTAAAAATGTCATATCTCGGCTTTTTATCGGCCGGCAATGAACTTATTTTGTTTGTCAATTAATTAAAAAAAAGATGTAATTGAATGCATTTTGTTCCAAAGCTCTATCTTGCAAATTGACAAAATTACGAACCACAAAAAGTGGTTTTTTGTTAATAACAAAAAAAAAGTTTTAAAAAAATTTTTGGAATCAGTTTAATAATAGATAATGTTATTACCTACCGATTTCAATTTGTTTTATCAAGATCCGCTTTCTGTGACAGGATTTACAGCGTTCTAAACTTTTGAATTAACAATTTTGCAGTAGGTTGCCATATCGCTTTTGAAAAAGCGGACCTGATGCATTTTGTTAACAATACTACTGTATATCTAATATTCAAATATCAACAATAAAAAACGAGTTTTTTCCTCATTTTTTTATATCTCTTTGTATTTCACTTCGTACAACTTTACCGCATGTTTTCTGTAAGAATAAACAATTTTCAGCGCTTGAAAAAAATTTATTAGTACGTAAAATCATCAGTTAAACAACTTTTGTATTTAATTTTTTTCGATGAAATGCTTCATTTCCGTGGTACTGTCATATAACTGAAAAAAAATCGGTTTTCAAAGTTATTTTGCAACAAAAAAGGATCTTCCGGACCATGTTTATTCTAACTTTTTTTAAAGGATCATCATATGGACAACAATCTACAGTTTTTGCAAGATTTCGTTAAATTCCATCGAACAACGAAAAATCATGTTTTTTGAACCTCTGACTCCCCGACTAAGAATAATCCCATATTCAGTACATCATACTCCTAAAACATTTACTTGTGTGGGTTTAATTTTCCCATTTTAACCATCGATCTCTTACAGTGTAGGAACTTTCATAGTAGGTAATTCGTTTTTCTTTTCGGAAAATTTCCACAATACTATTTGCTAACCCACTAAAGGTCTTGCGGTTAAAATAATCAGTGTATTCTGATTTTTGTACGTTATTTACTTATGTGTTGCTGTCTAAGATAACCAAAGCAGTAAGAATCTTACGTAAGTGAATTATCAGACGTTAAAGTTAGACTGAATTCATGCTTCGATATAATTAATGAGAAAATTTTAAGATATAACTTGATATTACTATCCTGAGCATATTAATAAAGAATAATTCTTCCTTGAAAGTTCTCTTGGTCATCAAGTATTTTGAATAGGCTTTTATTTTTCCGTACTGAAATAAACGATTTCTCATGATTTAATATGTTTCATTTAAAAAAAAAATCACTGAATTGAAAGCAAACCACAATAATATAAAATTTGTTAAACCTACTCAGATGTATGCATATTTGAGCAAAATTGTATTGACCCAAAGTTGTGACAACTACTTTTGTATGTAGCTGAATGAATATTTATGTGGCTTTACAAACCAACCGAATACTTAGTTAAGTCTTATTTTGTGACTTTCGAGAAAACGGTGTTACAGATTTGAGACCTACGTAATTTTTGACATCGCATGAATTAAGTAATTTTGACTTTATATGGGATAACCTAATAATAGAGTAGTTGATTTTTTTCGCATTAGCACCAAAAAATTGTAAAATCTTCTATGGTAGAATCAAAGTAAATCTTCAGTTGTTTTAGTTCAGTAGAATCATAGTTATTTAGTTACATTTTGTCCTAATGTAGGAAAAAGGTACCTTAACTCGTTTTAAAGTTTGTTCACATAAAATAACATTAAAAAAAGATATGATTCCAGGTCTTATAACTCAAATTTTTTAAATTCGACTTGTTTGGTTAGTTCAAGAAGATACAAATTTGTTGCAAGATGAATAATTAAATATGGTGACTTTAAGTATAGCCTGCATCTACGACAGTATCCATCTCTTACAAAATTGTATATTTACCATGTATTGCTGTCTCGTTGTTTTTTATACCACTGCACTCAGCTGCAGTATTATCAGTAATATCTACAAGCATTCACTCTACCAGCATTCTTGCACACAACACTGCAATGAAACCTTACATGTTAAGTATTTTTTGTAGAAAAACTTTGCCATAAAAGACAGTAAGCAAATTTCGTACACTTTGTATGCATAGAAATGATTCCTAACCATTAAAGCTGTTTTCACTTCTACCTTAACATACCATAATACCACAAGACATAAAGCAGTGATTATTATACGAAAGTAATATTATAATTATCGAAATTAACTTTCATATAATGTTTACTTCATAAAAATAGCATTTAAGTGTGTCCAAAACACAATGGATAATGCAGTGTTAACAAAAAAAATTGATATGTGTACAGTTGACTATCGTTTTTTTTTCTCGCACAATTTGGGACAGCGCAGCGCATTTACATGCCACATAGACGTGTACACGTACACGGCCCGGCACGGTGTTGTTATACATGCTGCAAGGCAGTAGAGGGGTATACCACTGGTGACTGTGAGGAGATAAGGTATGGCGATTTCAGCCCAGATGGGCTTGAGTTGCCAGGCGATTTCGGCCCACTCCCTCTTTTCGGGTAGAGTAGTCCCTTCTGCAGTCAATGGGTAAGCAGGAGCTGTGGCTTTCTCACATTACATGTGCTAACGCTGCTTGAGGTTGCATGTGCTACCTGCAGCTCTGATTGAGTTTGTGCGCGCTGTTTAAGTTTATGCGCGCTGCAATTTGCGTTAGCGCCTGTAGTACCTTGTGCGCCAGCTGGTGACCTGTAACGCAGTTTGAGTTTGCGCGCGATGCAATGTGCATAAGTCGTCCGTAGAGGTGGTTTGCACGTGCTGTTTGAATGTGCAAAATTGTGTGCAGCTTGTGCACGTGGTAGTTGTATGCATACAAAAACTTTTGTATGTTAACAAGCGTGTTGCATGATAATGTAGGATGTGAAGTTGTAGGGAAATAATTGTTAAACATTTTTTGTTCTATTATTAAAATTAGCTCATATTAAACAAAAAATGTACATGATTTACCCAATGATTTTGTTAAACATCTTGTTTTTACAATACAATAGAATTCAACGCATTTTTACAGCTCTACGTTATTATCGTCATCATCATCAACATCGACCCATTCCATAATGAAGTAAAATTTTTTCATTCGCTTTACATTATCAAGAGCACACATGGATTTGTAGGCTCCGTTGTAATGTATACAAGTAGTCACTAATCTTGGAAGTTCAAACGGTGGATAGTCTGTCATATCAGTAACCTTAAAGCCAAATCATTTAAGCCTTTTTTTTTATATCTCCAGTACCATGTATTTTTCTAGCATTTTCAAGATTCTCCCGTAAACTATTTCGTATCTCCGTATACTCAATTTTTCCTGAGTCCCAGGTTAGTTTGTGATAGCAAAGTTCAAGGTATAAGTTTTCATGTTTATACTTTTGTGGTAATTTTCACCAGGTAAAGAGTGCTTTAAAAAGAAATACTTGTGCTTCTGTATCGTTATTATTGAGTTCAAGGATAGCCCATTCTCTGATCACATAATTATTACCCTATTTCTTGAAACCTTGCATGTCCACGTAATACTCCATCTTTCACTATTACAATATTTAACTTTATTGTTTTTTATTTTTTCATAATCTTTATTTTTAGGACAGAATCCTTTGTTGGTCAAATATTTATCGACAAAGTTTTTCAGCCCAGATTTCTTATTTTTATGATCATCATCTTAAGTTAAGATTTTTCGATACTTAAAATTAGTTGTAAAATTACTCATACACGGTTTAAGTGACATATTAATTAAAATAAAGCTTATTAAACATATTCACTCTTTAAAAATTTTATAGTCCTTATCTTGCGATTTCTCCTCAGATTTTATTTTTTCAACCTTTATGTCGATCTTCTCGTTTCTCCTCATAAATTTTTCCCACTCTCCTTGTCGTCGTTTGTTTTCTGTTTCTTCTTTAATCCAGCTGTTGCTACGACCTTTATCTATGGTGGTTGAAAATAAACTGATGCTAGCAAAGCCCTGAATTGACTTTATATGTCTTTACATGAGTTTTTTGACATCCCCACTTATCGAACTGTACTGAACCATACGGTCGTGCAAAATTAAGCAATAAGCTGACGTATTGGCAGGAAAATTTGTATGTGACTCAAATTCCAGCCTCACATCTACTAGAACATCTTTCGATGACTCTTTTTTTTGGAACAATTGAGAACGATTAAGGGTATTCTATTGAGAAAGTGATGTTTGCCTAGTGAAGGTGCACAATCTTTGTCATGGTATGAATTTTGAAAATTGGCATACATATGATATAGCAATGCATACTGATTACGCGTTATATCAAGATTCATATCATTATAAGAATAATATTGTGAATTTAAATAGAGTTTCACATTTCTTATGTTGCAAACATACTTGGGTATCTGTCCTAATTATGGACACTTTAAGAAAAATTTCGAGCTCAACTTTATTTTGTGTCTAACGGTCAATAGAACTCCACCTTGTATAATAACGTATAAGTCATTTGATTCTTTTTTAACAACATTAAATTTTTTTTTTATCAAAAAGTTTTGTTATTTTTATTTTAATGACGAAACAAGAAAAAAAATTTTGTCCGTATTACGGACCCCCTTGATGGACTTTGAACCTATCGTGAACCGCCCTATTACGGACGCTGCCCATAATGTGGACCCCCCAATTATGGACCCTGTCGATAATGTGGACCTCCTTATTATGGACCCTGTTTAGAACTTGGACCTCTGTTCTATGAAATCTACTGAATAGGAAAAAGTAAAAAAATATTTGTGTGTAATTAAATAAACATTTGAGATTTATTTATAAGTACTTCTCACACTTTTAACAAAATATATGACTAGGCACTTTTTGAGATAAGTTTTCAAGAACAAATTTTTATATAAAACTAATTNCACACTTTCCACAAAATATATGACTAGGCACTTTTTGAGATAAGTTTTTCAGAACAAATTTTTATCTAAAACTAATTTTGTGATAATTACTATTACTTTTTTTTACTATAATAATCTTATATTTTTTATGACTTTGTTGAGGTTGTTTAGTCTTCTTGGTGAGTTTTTTAAGAGGCATTTTTTGTTGTTCTTTCTTTACTTTTAGAATGAAAACAACAGCTCGAAGTTATGAAGTTGAAGGTTATGTGTGCACTCAATACTGGTGGAGTAAAGGGTCCATAATAGAGACAGAGCCGATAATCATGGCTGTATTGTGGACAATATTTTTGAATTTTCGATATGTTGTTTGGGATAATAGTATCAAATTACAGCTAAATTTTTGAAGGGTTTAACCACACCCTTTTAAAGATATATTGACCTGAAAAAACAATATTTTAACGTGTAAGCTTATTGAGGAATCACTTAAATTTCACATTAAAAAAAAACGGCTAAATGAACTTGCTTTTTTTTTTTTAAATAAAAGAATATTGTCAAAATAATATTTTTTCAAAGTTTGAGAGAGCCCTACCACAAATTACTATTAAAAAACAGCAAAAAATGTGCTCGCAGCAGACGACTTGGCAACGCTGCTTTTGTCGTGCGCTTTGAAATGTAATGAATAGTAAAAACTCCTTTTGTAATTGAAAATTTAATTATAAAAAATTCAACCGAATAAATAAGTACACTGTCATTAGTAGACGACGACAACAGCAGTAGACGACAACAACAGTAGACGACGTGCCAGCAGCCGAAAAAATTCACAACGTTGCCAGACGCTCTCACTCCCCTTGCCTCTCTAAGATTTCTCCCCGCTAACACTACCGAACCTCCTTAGCACATATTGAGCTGCCTCTATAATTTGTTTCATTATAAATTACACCCATTATAAAAAGTGTTTTATATGCAATCTTATAGCTATGACTTCACCATGGAAATCAACTAAATTACCGTCCTGATTAACCATACGTAGTTTAATATGATTAATAATATGTCCAACAATCGGTAAATAAATTATTTGTGAAGGAACTTCAATAATTTTATATCCTGGTTGTACAGCTGGAAAAATTTTATGAATCGTGTGCACTTTGTTGCTATTTATGTAAGCTCCTCTTGTAATGTTACATTTAACTCTGAATGTGATTATCTTTAGAATAGCTACGGAAAAGTCTCAAATATGAGTGGTGTTATCGTCTAGAACTCGCCGAGTGAAACTTAATACACGACCTATTGAATCCTTAGGTCTCAAGTCAATGGTATGGCTGAACTTGATAACACTTTGAAGCGTATTATTGTTCAGCATAATATCAAGAGTTATGTTGCGAGGTTGTAATACTTCAATTAAAAATGACTTAATATCTTCGATCTAATAACTACCAGTTGGTAATACAATAACTTGATTGTCGACGTTTA
Source organism: Copidosoma floridanum (assembly GCF_000648655.2). The sequence continues at coordinate 626,312 of NW_019384181.1, forward strand.
ATTTATTACAGTTTTTATTAATATTTGGAATTGAATTGAATGACGAAAGTTTTACAAAGCCAAGAACGTAGCTGAGTTTTGGTGATAATTCAATAGGTGAAAAAAAATGCTTCCAAAACAGAAGAAGTACCAGAAAAGCTTAGTGTTAATGTTTCTTCCATCGTTGTCAAAGTATAACTAAGAAGTTTGTCTCAATGTAAGAAAGTTATTTTTGTTTTAAAAGAAACTATAAGCACAAATGACCGCAGCTGTAAGAGTTAAATTTTTGATAATGCTTATGAATATGATTTACCTTATTAACTTTTAAATATAACATTAAGTTGATAGGTGGTAGAAGATCTCCAAAACTGTCAAAATATACAACATTATTGCCACGTTTTCTATAAGCCACTCAGTGAGTTCCAGGTCCATTCTTACCATCAAGATTTACTACAGCTGTTTTATAAAACCGTGGCCCGTCAGCAGGTACGTTGTTTTTCATGAATACTCCGTGAAAACAAGGGATTTCTAAAATTTTAGAATATTCTATTAAATCTAAGTTGGTTAAAGCTTAATAAGGTAATTTCAATTCTTTGAACTTTTTTTTATTTTTTCTTCAAACTTTTTTCAACGTAAGGCTTTAAATATAATCCTAAACTAGTTTTATAAGGTTTAAGATAAAGACCTTTCCCGAGGGCTATAGCTTCCATGGTTTGATTATGTCTCTGACCTTCAGCTAGCTGATTTTTGGCTGTCTTAGTATCATTGATGCTCTTAATAATTCATGCTATTTCATTGACTACAGCACCTGTTGCACTCAAACCAGCAAACAAGGAAATCAGAGGTAAAGCTCTACCAACTTGAGTAGTAAGACGTAAGGTGCGGGGAATTTTAACATACTTTTTATCACCAAACTTTTTAACTGCCATAAGAGCACCTGTCAAAGCACCACTAATGACATCTTGAGCTTTTTTGCTTTTGGTTTCCATGCCTCGTGAAGCAGCTTTAATAATTGCCCTCAAAGCACTACCTTGTTTTTTTAAACAACTTTTTCTTCTCTTCCTTTTGTTAATATCTTATTTCTTCTTCTTTTTCTGTTTCTTTAGCCGCATACCAAATTTACTTTTAAGCTTCATAGCGCCCGTTACAAAGGTAGCTGTTACATTTTCACCAATACTTGAATCTGAAGCTTTAACTCTTCGCCAAGCCTTACCATTTGAAATTTTATCTGCTTCGAGTCTCGCATTTAAAATCTGGTTGCTATATCATGCTGTTTACACGTGGCGTCCAACGAATTGATTCCTGAATTTTCTCTAGCAAGAAACTTAGCAAGCTTAGTACCTGGACCACAATACTGATACCTGGGCAAATAAAGCTCTACTGTTAAAGAATTTATGATTTAATTTACAAGACCTCGTCCTCTCTGACAATGCATAGTAATGATGATGCATGATGATAAGAATAAGTCTTCAGAGGTTGGATCATGACTGAGTGTTAGAAAAAATAAATAATGTACTTATAGTAGATAAATTTGTTGCATTAAAGATCTTTACATATAGAGGCGTTGTACTAATTAATTAAAAGAGTAGTTGTAACTTATTCTTTATACAGAGTAGACATGGGATTCAAAGAACAATCCATAAAATTACAAGTTCCGAATTTCGAAGCTATTGTAAAACAAGAAAAGCGTTTGAATCGACATGGTGAACTACTTCATGATAGTATTTGCGCTGTATATCTAATTGTAAAAAAAACTAATAGCTTATTGGCTTTAATCGTGTATTCCAATGAAATTAAGTTTAAAAGTGTGTACGCGTATTATAAATCGCTGCATCAATAAAAGTGCAAGTCTTTAAAAGATTTATTGGAGCCTATAAGGGCTGTAAAATACTTACCTTTCAGCGAACCTGAGACTGTAGTCTTACCAGATGATGCTTTACCAAATTCTATAATAATGTTTGATGATATAGCTTGTGAAAAACAAAGTAATTTAAAAGCTTTTTCTGTATGGGTGGACACAAAAATATTGACTGCTTCTATCTTTGTCAGTCATATGCTCAAGTACCGAAGCATTTTGTTAGGGATAATGCGAATTTTTTAGTTTTATTCCATCAAGATAAAATTAAGTTGAGGCATGTGTATAATGACCATGTAAACTCAGATATGCTATACATTCAATTTAAAAATTTATGTTCTAATTGCTGGAATGATGATAAACATGGATTTGTTGTTAAAAACAAATATAAGCAAATGAATAATGGTCGCTACAGAGAAGGCTTTGATAATTTTGCTGTACATTTCGGACATACTTAGTGCAATCATTACAGTCGGTCACAAGACATTGGAGCATTATCATCATCATCGGCATCATCGTCATCATTATCATTATGTATGACAGGAGAAAGACGTTCAACGTCAGTTAATGACGGAACGAGAGGCTGTTAAAAAAAAGTACGGACTATTGAAGTTTGGAAAAAATGACGCTGAAAAAGTGCTTAGTGACATATTGGTTAAAACATTTAAGCCAATTACAGACCCACTTATGAAAATTGTTGCCGAAACAAAAAAACAAAAAAACAATAGTAATAATTTTGCGACGCAGAATTATTTCATAATAAAACAATGGAAAAAATAATAAAGTTGATAAAGAAAAGCACCAAAAAAAAAACAGAGAAAAGATCAGTGAAAGTAGTATAAAATTCGAGTCTGCCATTAGTGAAAGTGATGATAATAATGATTTAAATGATACTATTTGATTTAGTGTTAATCAGTAAGGAATCATCAAATAATTTTTATTTACAAATACTTAATTAGATTCAAAAAGATTTATCATATTCAAAGTATAGAGTACAAAAAGAAAATGAGGTGCACAAGCTTGGTGATTCGTGAATAGACTTTGACAATTGTATCAAAGTATACCATTTCAATTATCCGATGAGTGTTGGATTAATGGAGCTACTCATCAAAAAGTATCTTTATAAATCTCTATTAGTACATGATAATTTGGAAAAATACCACACAGTATTACAAACTTCAAATGTTCATAAGAAAGGGTTTAAAAAAAAAACGGAGCTATACCAACCCATAACAGCAATAAGTTCAATAAAATTATTGTCCCAATGTTCGATATCATTGTCCACAAAAAAAAGTGGCTTGTTGCTACCTCATTATAAAACTGCTTAAATAACGCAACAAGTAAACTATATACATTGAGATGAGCCGAATGAGTTAGTAGATCGCTTACACTTAGTAACAGCTGAAAAGTCAGCAGAAAATACAAGTCTTGATAATTGAATTTAATCAATCATCGAAGAGCTTTCGGAAGGAGGGTAAATATATTGATGTGCACAATTTTTTCTTTAGTATCAAAGTGAGTGTCGATGTATTCCGTTGAAGACAAGGTAAAACCGAATGTGGTAGCTGAGGTTCTCCTGATATTGGATACAAACTTACAACAGATGGGCAGTATGACTTAGATAACAAAAGACTGTGAAATATTTAAGCACCGAAGCAGCCTCAAAATGCAGTTAATTATGCTTACTTGATTGAAGTAATCAAAAGGCTTGAAAAAGAAATACATAGCTTTTGAATTTTTATGTTCAACTTACAAAAAACTTCTCATTTATATAAGCTAATTCAAAAAATTAAAATCTAAAAAACTAATACACAGAGGAAACCGTTGAGGAACTACATAAAACATCAAGGTGCTATTATCGTTGCTGAAAATCTAACATACATGGTTACGATGAGACTTGGCAAGCATACCTTGTAGAGATGCAGCCTTACGCTCGTGAAAACAAAGGGTATCGGTATATGCTCACTCTGATAGATGTTTTTTCCAAGTACGCCTGGGCTGTACCCATCAAGAAAAAAACTGGTGAAGAAGTAACTGCAGCAATGTATACGATATTGAAAAAAGGATGGGTGCCAGTAAACATGCAAAGTGATCGTGGCAAAGAATTCTATAATGCAAGCTTCCAAAATCTCATGCAAAAATATAAAATAAACGTATACTCAACTTACTGCAATCTTTAAGCTTTTATATGCAAGCGATTTAATCGTACTTTAAAAGATTGTATGTGGAAAAAATTAATTTTGCAAGGCAGTTATAAGTGGTTAAATTTGTAACAAACGTTAAAAAAATTATATAACAATAGGAAACATCGAACAATTGGTTTAAAACTGAAAGACGCTCTTGCCAAAAATGAAATTCAAGTATTGAAAAAGTTTTTAAAAAGATATAAAAATAGCAGTGAGCCAGAATTAAAAATTGCCGATAAAGTTCGCGTGAGCAAGACAAAACAAGCATTCAAGAAAGGTTATACACCGAATTGTTTGACAGAAATATTTAGAATCACGGAAGTAACAGCAACAAATCCAACGACTTATTTTTACAAAGATTATCAAGGTCAACCTATTTCTGGAGCTTACTACAAGCAAGAACTGCAAAAAACAAAACATCCTAGAGAACATTATAGAGTTCTTCGTTTTTAAATAGAGCTGAACTTTTTCTAGTCTGCAGAAAAATTTGAAAGTAATCGTCAAGTTCTGCAACTATCTTATGTCTTAATTTAGTATAATTTTTTTTTAGTTTTGACATCATGTAGTTTTGATCGGGAATCAATTCGAAAAGTTTTTTCGTTGGCAGAAAATCACTGTCAGCGATTTTGTTGAGTGTTGCATGATCCATCTTTAAAAAAAAAAAAAAAAAACATGAAAGTTAGCATAAAATATTTATACATTACATATGCTGTGTAAATGTGCACAAATATTTGGTATAAAAATATGTTACTTTGACTGTATTAAGAGTTTTCACTAGGTGGTTCACCTAAAGGTGATGTCAGCTTCTGTTGATTAAGTTCAACCTTACTTGGACCTCTGCTGGAATGTAGAATAAGCTTTCCTGGTCGTGACAACTCCTTATATAGTACCAACTCCTTTACTATAGGCTTATCTACTAGTATTCTGTCTATTTTTGAGAGATCCAATACAGGAACAGTCTTTGAAGCTTCTCCTACCTGATTGCCTACCCTTTCTATCGATCCTTTCCTCTTATTGGATGATTCTTCTCCCACTATGCTATAATGACCCCATGGTAGAATATCTGTACAACCAGATTGCAAATGTCGTTTGTCGTCGTGTGCACCTAAAGCAGTTTTCGCTTCTTTTTCAGTGAATAGCTGATGATGACTCGATCTTATATTTTCCTGCTCTCGAGTAATGCTATAACTTTTAGTCATACACTTAATGTAATTTTTAAAGGTTATCGTAGCTTCTACTACAAAGCTTTTTACACCTTTAGCTTTTCTTATTGGTTTTGGATTTTTAATTTTTACGCTATACATTTTACTTCGTAATCCTATGAATTCCAACAGAATATTACCATAGGATTTATTTTTTATAAGACCAACATTTTTTTTGTTCTCATGAGCCATATAAAAGTCATTGTTGATAGGATAGTCCCATGCCTCAAATTCTCTTTTTTTTTTTGCATCATGTTATAGATATTTTCATTCGTTATTCTATGTATAAGACTATTAGTCGGTATACAACAGTTTGCACTGATCCTCAATTTAATTTATCGAAAAATCGTAATAAAATTAATACACAAGTGTTTTTTGGACAGGTCCAAGACAGTTAATTCTATAAATATTTGTTTTTTCTTCAAAATATCAGTGCGCATTAAGTGTACAACAACAAGCTGCTCGTCAAATATGTCACAACTATGAAAATTGGGACGTGCAATATATGCTTCTGCCCCCAATTTTCCTGCTTACTTGTTCATAAGCTTGCGCTCATTTTCCATTGATTTTCTACATACCGCATTATTGAATAATTCGTACAACATTTTCTCAAAGTTATTTTTTACATTTTGACGTTTTTGACCGTTTAGGTCTATGTACGATTTTACCCAGGAACTTTGATTAAACTGTCTGGCTCTATAGATTTTTGTAATACCGAGACCATGACTCACAGCTTGCTGAAGTGCTTAATAGTGTATTACATATCGCTTCTTGTCATACAGAGTAGTCAATAATTATTTTTGTTTGTATCCTAGAGGTGTAATGTTCTTAGCACAGAATGTCAAATCCTTATGTGCATTATGGAGAGTTTCAGGGTAAGCAAGATCTACTTCGAGTAAATACCTGATCTCAGCATCATCTTCTATATTCAAAATACCTGTTGGGTTAATATTTTCAATCCATCTAAAACCAGCGTAAGGCAATGGTTGGGTCATGGCCCAACCATACAAACTATCAACATCATAATACATGAGATATTATTCATCCATATCATCGCGTTTACCTTCTTCCATGTATGTGTTATTTGCTTTAGCATAGCCATTACAACATTGACTGATACTACCTCGTACACCGCACTCGAGAAAAATAAGCATGTCAACATCAGTTAATAATTCAAGTTTTACTTTAACTAAATTACATTCAATTTGTTATTATTATTAAAGTTATTAATAATAATAATTAGATAATATATTTTATTATCTAATTATTATTATTAAAGTTATTAATATTATTATTTTAATAATTATTATTATTTTCATTATTATAATTATTATTATTATTATTCCATAATAAACTATTACTCAAAAATTGTGTTCAAACCTTTGTATACTTTAACATAACATCCCAAATTAAAGCAGGTGTTGTATAATAATGAGCCGGGTCTGGCTCACATGCTTTGAGACGATTGTTTCGAAAACTTTCGAAAACTTCGACAAGCAGTATCACATCAGTCTTCACGTATTAATCTGAATACTGCCCAAGTGTTTGAATGTTGAAAGTTTCCTAAATACCTTTAGCATGCTCATACTCTTCATCAGTAATATGAGCTTTGTATAAGCTACTATAAAAATCTTGTTTTGTTGGTAACTTTTTTCCCTCTAGTTCTTCAAACGAGGATATATATTCATACGGAAAAATGCCTTTCCTTTTTAATGAATTTATATGATTCATATCATAGTTATGATTATTTAAGAATGTACTTTCGATGATTTTCAAGTCATCTCAATATGATGACAGTTTTTCGAGAGATGAAGGCATAAATTTGAAGGTATCTATGAATCGTAGAATAATATCAGTTCCTTCAACATATTTTGTACTTTTCTTTTGTCTGTGCTAAAAGTTTAACTTTTCCTGGGAAGTTAACAGTACGTTCTCTTATAAACCAATGAGAATCATAACCGCTTAATTTATGAAAAATTATAGGTATCATTCGTGAATTATGATGATTAATATTACACTTGCTATGCGTGGGACCTTGAAACCTGTAATAAAAAAATTTTTTTTGTTTGGTTTATGAAAAGATCATTATGATAATTATTACAGTAAAAAAAATGCGTACTTTCCAGTTAGATAACAATGATTTCTTACTTTTCATCAACTAAACTGAAGCGGTATACGATGTAAAGAAGCTTGATGTTAAATAAATCATCTTGGTAGGATTTTTATACAATTCTTCCAGTTTAAGAGCAAAAAGGTAAAGAATATTGATAATTCTTTAACAGGTGTCTCATCATTATTTTCATCATTTTGTCTATAACTTTAATACTCTGATTTTCTATCATTATCACTACATTCGATAAAACATCCAATATAATACGCTACATAATGTTGGTACGCACGTTTATTTTTAACAGATTCCGAAAAACATTCAAAATCTGGATAAACAACAAAAGGTACTCGGTTCTTGTATGTAAAATTTTTTAATTTAAGTATGTGCTCATTCTTCTCTTTTTTAGGTAGAATAATTTTGCAACTATTTATATTGTTACAGTCTTCTGCATGAGCTTTTAATTTATCGTTAGACCAAAAATAGTGAAGGCATCGGTCACATATGTTTGCGGTATACTGATATTCAGACAACTGTTTGTGTATTAAACGTGACAAAGTTTTAATCCAAATACAAAGATATTAATATAAGGTTTTAAATCGTCCTCTATATTGATTTTATTGTCGTCCTCCTCATCATCACATCATCATCAATATAAAAACTTTCAACAAGTAAAAGATTAACATGATTTTCTTTTTTTCTTCATAAATGCCTTGGACAAACATTATAATTATTTTCTTTCTTTTTAAAAAAACATAAATTTACCGAAACATTATTTTGTTTTTCAAATTTAGGAATGTTTTGAAAGGCAACAGGGAACTTAATACAATTATAATTCAACTAGTTCTCGTACCTTCTATAACATGAGACACGATTTACATTTTTATTTACCGGATGCATTGCTGATAATGACGCCATTTTAAAGCATTGATTGTCCGTGTTAACAATATTTATACAATCATTTTTTTTTTTTATGTAGTCTGATAAGTCTATAAATGAGCTACCTTGCATAGAATTTAATTGATTGATGTTGATGACTAAATTTAATATTGAACGTAAAAACCAGCCATAACCAGCGTCTTGAATGTTATCCATACTTTGCTCAGTTGGTTGTTGCAAAGTTGTTGCAAGGTTGTTGGCACCTTTTTATCAAACAAATCAAATAAATCAGTCGTTTGATAAATGGATTGTGATTTTCTGTTAAAGAATTTTATATTTGTATTTTCAATATTATCTTTGACTGTAACTTATTCAGATGACAACACTGTGTTGATTTTAAGTGCTTTAAATTTGCCAAGAGATTGTTGTGTGTGATTAAAAAACTGGTTCTTTACGTCTTTAAAAAAATTTCTCAAATCTAAATGTCTTAAGTTAACAATCAATGCTGTTATAATTCGTCCTTCAAAAAAACTAATAATATCTTCGAGACTTACTGTTTTATTGTTCTCAGCAAACTGCATGTGTTGTTGACGGTATGACTGCTGCTGCTGTGGATACCCCTGCAGCTATACCTTCACCTTGAACGTATTTTGCAAAATTATCTTCAAATTTGTTAGTTGATGCGATTTCTATATTATTTTCTGGTACAAATACTTCAAGTTCATTTTGGAATGCTGTAACTGCTACTTCAACTTCACGATCACTGTCTGATACAAAAACTTCAGATTCATTTGTAAACATTTTTGCTGCTTCCACTATTTCTAAGCGATCGTGAAGTAGCTGTCTAGGAGGTTTTAGTAAAGCTATATAGCTGATTAAAACTTTTGCATTTCAGATGTTGTCGAATCAATTTTTTTGTTACTAAAAAAAATCACTATTCTTAAGAACCGTAAGACTGGTATCTAACTGAATTTGTATATGAGCAACATCATATCTACTAACAGTTTGTTGATATGTTTGCCACAGGTGATAAGCTGCAGATTACATAAAATTGAGCTGTTTCAACAGCTTCAATCTTATTATAACAAAAATTTCGGAAAATAGTAGAGATATAGGGGAGGAGGAAATTCACAGTTGTTTGTATAAAACTCATCATAAAATAAAAGAGTAAAAATTGATTTACTTTATTTTTAGTTTATTTTATAACTGACAAAACTTATATTTACATAAATGTAATTTTTTAAAGATTTGTACTATTACTACTGTTTCTACTACAATTACTACTACAACTTCAACTACTATTACTACTTCTACTACTATTACTACTACTACTACTACTACTACTACTACTACTACTACTACTACTACTACTACTACTACTACTACTACTACTACTACTACTACTACTACTACTACTACTACTACTACTACTACTACTACTACTACTACTACTACTACTACTACTACTACTACTACTACTACTACTACTACTACTACTACTACTACTACTACTACTACTACTACTACTACTACTACTACTACTACTACTACTACTACTACTACTACTACTACTACTACTACTACTACTACTACTACTACTACTACTACTACTACTACTACTACTACTACTACTACTACTACTACTACTACTACTACTACTACTACTACTACTACTACTACTACTACTACTACTACTACTACTACTACTACTACTACTACTACTACTACTACTACTACTACTACTACTACTACTACTACTACTACTACTACTACTACTACTACTACTACTACTACTACTACTACTACTACTACTACTACTACTACTACTACTACTACTACTACTACTACTACTACTACTACTACTACTACTCCCGGGTGGGGTTTTCGCTAGTTTCTCCATACCGGGCGCTTCCCCGGGTGGCGGATAGGGGCATCCTCTTAAAATAAGAGGTGACGATGGGCAGTTGGGGTTGATCTCTCTGGTGGTGGTCGGGGGCGTGGATCGGGGGGCGTGTGTGGCGTTGGCGTGTGTATCTGCGGCGATGTGGACGGGGGACTAGTGCCCCATGCCTCCGTCGGTGTGGATGCATGGGCCGGCTCTGCTTGTGCTCCTTGGTCTTCGCTTTTTGCTGCTTCCGTGGGTGGCACTCCATTGCTTGATGCGGGCCAACAAAAACTAGCACCCGTCGTGTATAGAAGTAAGCGGCGGTTAGAACATTCTTCTCAGATACATGCATCACACACTCTTACTAAACAAACACAGGGACACTTACGGATCGTTCTGGGCTGCGTGTGGCGGGTCCTTTTCCGGGCTTGCGTTGGGAGCCCGGCGATGGGTGAAGCCGGATGATGAGGCCCGGGTAAGTCTGGGTAACCACATCTGATATGGCTGTACGCCTCATGAACAAAAAAGACGTGGTGGGCCGACTAATCTAGGCTTACTACCACTGAGGAGGCTATATGGCGGCACCTTAGTGCCTTACGCCAGCCCGTTTTGTTGGGTTGTCTGCGCGGTCTCGGGACTGTACGCCTGCCGCTCGTCTCGCTGGGATGACCGTTGTGTATCAACAAATACATACATTACACACGAACATTATTCTTAAACTTGTTACTCAACGCCAGGGCAGTCTCCGTGGGTGGGACTGAGGGAGAGTGGCGACTCCCGGCCGGCCCGAGCAAGTAGCGGTCTTCTCTGGTGACAGAGAGGGCTGCTGCCCTGGTTTTAACCCTTTCCAAATACTTATTTTTAGAAAAAAGGGTAGTGCTGGCCTTCGCGGGTCAGTACGACAATAAAACGATGCCAAAATGAAAAACGTCGATGTAAAACAGGTACCCCAGGCGGTAACCTCTCTGAGGGAATCCGCCGTCAGTTCCGATCCGGTGAAAGCCCGGGTGACTGACGCAGGCCCCACGGATTCTGGGGGGGGCCACAAAGACGTGTCTCATGGCCAACAGGGACTGCTAAACGTTCCATGGCCTTTTTTAACGGACAAAGGACGAAGAGGAAGCCTGTCGAGTATGGGCACTAGCGACACCGAGGACAGCAACGTGTCAGTATTCAGTAACCAGACAAGGGATGAGCTTGCCTCTTTTGAAAAAGATGGTGCTAAGCTTAGAGTTAAGCAACAGCAATTGGCTGATAAAGTCAAATCAGCAACGAAAGATATAACAGAGACGCTACAATTAATTAACGATAAGTACGGCAACACAGCGAACGCTGTTAAGAATGGGCTAAAAGCCGCGCTAAAACACCTTCAAGAGGCAGAGGTGCTAAAAAAAGGCCTTCTTTACGATGAAGAAAGGTACGTAAACGCTTGGAAGTCGTCATTTGAATCCCTGCAGTGGAGGGAAAAAAGGCGAGATAATTTTCGACGGCATGTTCAGAAGAAGACCCTGAACACTGCCCTAAAACAAATAGAACGTAGTAAAAGAAACAGGAGCCCATCGGACAGCCCTGAGAAACGCCAGCATACTATGTCGTTGAAGAAAAAGAAAACAGTTAGTGGCAAACAAGAAGAATTTTCCCTGAATGACAAAACAAGCCAGAAGAAAAAAGCAGACGCCACAACTACAGTAGTAGTGAAGATGGCTGGAGGACAGACCTTTGCAACGGTGCTGAAGACGATGAAGGCGAATTTTGACCCAGATAAGACTGACGTGTCAATCCAAAGTGTTGTCACTACAAAAAAAGGAGACATACTTATTAAGGCCAAAGGTGTAGAGAATGCTGCTGCATTCTCACAGCAAATTGAAAAGTCGGTAGCCGGACAGGGTACTGTCAAATTAAGCGACAGAAAAGTGACATTAGAGGTCCGAGACCTGGATGCCATTGTAGAGGAAGATGAGGTCAAAGAGGCCTTCGCTAGGACTTTTGGACATCAGAGCCAGGAGCCAGAAGTTGCTCTCTTGAAGCCAAATGCCAGAGGACAGAGGCTGGCTTTAATAAAGGTGGACGAAGCATCTGCCAGACACGTAGAAAAGGAAGGCAGGTTACGAGTTGGCTTTGTGAGCTGCCGAATTCGAAGAAGAATCGAAGTAACAAGATGTTACAAATGCCTGGGATATGGACACGTCTCGGGCAACTGTGAGAACGAAAACAGACCCAAGCTGTGCTTCCAGTGTGGAAGCTCAAACCACCGAAAGAAAGAGTGTCCAGGCCCAGCACGGTGCTTCCTTTGCCCAACAACGGACAACAAGCACGAAGCAGGCAGCGGAAGCTGCCCTCTAATCAGAAGAGCCCGAAAAGAGGCCAGGGATAAGGCCCAAGCAGGATTTAAATAAGGCAGAAAGGCCTTAAGTTGAAAGACAGGCTTATGTGGACCCACGCTGCACTGGGTAATTCTTACCCATCAGCAAGGGAAAGCATTAAGCTTATAGTGGTGCTAGCTAAGTAGGCGGCCTACTGTAAAGCGCTAGACAAGGTGCTGGTACTCAGGGACCCCGAGTCCTTTTCAGGACTCGAGAGCATCAGCACCTCTAGCAAATGGTGGCGAGTTAGCTCGTTGATGCTGTGAGACGCGATGGTCTCCCTGGTGGCTCCACCCTGAAGTAATGCTAACGAGGGTTCCGGGGTGGATCAAAAGCCACGCGGCATGGGGGGGGGTTTTAGTGGGTATGGGTGGTCTAATAAAAAAAACCCACCGAGTCCTACACTACCGCTGTCCCTGCGGTGTGCCTCAATGCATTTCCCCTCCCTCCACAAAAAAAAAAAAAAAAAAAAAAAAAAAAAAAAAAAAAAAAAAAAAAAAAAAAAAAAAAAAAA
>NW_019384181.1:678433-697578 GCF_000648655.2 Copidosoma floridanum
CATATTTTGAATACTGTTCTGGTGTCACCCTTGATCTATCAGGTATTTTGTGCACTAAGTTATCACGTTGTAAAAATGCTGTTCTAAGATTTGTTTAAGGAGTTAAAAAATCAGACCATGTTACGCCAACTTACATATATGTATCTATTCTACCTTTTCGAGAGCGTCGCTTATACCTTGCCCTATGTTTATTGGCTTCGATGTTGAAATCCAAAAAACCTTTATATCTCGAAAAGAGATTGCAGTACAAGCCTTCCAATGGTCGAGGTAATCACTACCGATCTGAATATGATTTGTTGGTTATTGGTACTCATACTAGTTGATATGATAATGCATTTCATGTGGCCAATTTACGCATTTGGAACAATTTACCTACTCACTTGAGACCCATGTCTGATAGACGTTATTTTAAATTTTAATATTTAAATCTGCTTTTAGTTTACAATAGTCTTAAGGTAGTAGCTCAGTAAAACGACTAGACGATAAATTTTTCTTAAATTTTGCGTGTGGCTTATGTTTTCTATAGTTAATCACAAGTCCAAATTTGGAGATACCTAACCGTATAGTTTCGGAGATATTAAAGTTTTACTGTTTGTATTTCAGCTTTACAAAGTTAAAAACTATAGTATAGTTTCGTGAGAGAGACAATGACAGCTGTACAGTAAAGACTGCATAACCTATGCATACTCTAAAGTGCAGTATGCCACACGATATACCTAACTGAACTACTACCTTAACTTAACATGCTTGCTTTCATATTTCTTTGATAAACAATTTTAGTTTGTATCGACTGTTCAATGATTATTTTTATTACTATGTTTTAGTGGTCATAATTTTTATTGTTATTATAGTTGTTGTAATAACTTTTATAGCTATTATTTTTATTTTTAGTGTTACTATTTTTATAATTACTTTTATTATTGTATCCTGCAAAACTTTTTAGGTTGTGGCTTGCGCACAAGACCAACCGTTATCTTATTTCTATATATTGACCAAGGCAGAATAAGGCCTGGAGCCTTTTGTCTTTGTAATGAATTCAATTCAAGTCAATTCAATTTAATGCTCACTCTCTCTCTCTCTCTCTCTCTCTCTCTCTCTCTCTTGCTCACATGACGGTACCTCCCTTCTCTTTTTAGCCCTTTTTCCTCGTGCAGTCTAGGCAAGTGCAAATGGTGCTCAAGTTCTTATCACCCCTTACACAGTACATAATCTGGTATATTAATACTTTATTATGCTACAGTTTTGTTTCAAATCCTTGAAGTCTCAATTTGGATCTAACACGAACACATCTTCCCATACTATTCTTAAAACAAAACGTTCTTTCAAATTTTTTTTAGCAAAGTCGGTCTCCTTTTGTGATTATTTTTTCAAAAAAAAAAAAAAAAGTTAATAGTAAATAAGCAGCAATAGAAACCAACTTTTGTTAGTTAAAAACAAGGTTATCATAAATGGATTGATTAATTTATTAATTAATTGTTGTCTTTTTTTTCAATTAGATATCAGGATATTTTATCTCTTTGTATAGACTGGCCTTAATTTGTGATAAGTCAAAAAAATTATTCACACTCAATTTTTTCGTGCTTTTTTCTTCAAAATGTGATACTGTATCTGAAAGTTTGTATTGCTATGTAGAAATGTGGTCAGATGACATTAAAAAAATTTCTTATAAACGTATTTTTCGAAGTTTTTTTAACCTTACAAAATAAGATTTTGTATTCTTCGTCGCATTTGTAACAAAATACTGTTTAGGATATATATCTACCTTTGTCCCACATTTATAAGTAAAGCAGTGGACAGTAGGTGCTCGGGTACTCAAGAAGTAATGCTTCTACAATATCATGTGCCAGATAATACAATTATAAATATAAATATACCTTTCATGAAACGATACTGTATATAAAGGTGGTGTTACGTAGGGAAGATATTGGTAAGGAGGTGCATCGCAAGAATGACCAGTATATGTACCTTCTTAAGCACTTTTATTCGAAAAACCCATCTATACGGCCAAGTCGCGCAAATGGTTCCGATCTAGGCTCATTGAGTCCTTCTGTAGTTATTGCTTGGCATCTTGATTCAGTAACGCTCGAGGCCCTTGGTAACGCCCAACCATCTTGATAGCAATCGACTGCCAAAGGCCGAGAGCGCGAATCAATTCCCGAATGCGCGAATGCCTGACTGTCATGATTAAAGGCTCGCTGGGCCTTATATTACCTTGTTCCCCACCTGTCGATGCCTTCTTGATAAAGTAGCCTCACTGTTACTAGGAAGAGTCAGTATGATATGCCTCGCATATCGTACGTTACACGTCCAAGGCCGTGACGTCGTCGCCCTCGATGACGCTGACCTTTCAATTTATCCAGAGTGGACCCTATAGACTTGCTTGCGATTGTGCGTGTGTTTGCTGTGCTGTGTTCTGTTGTCTGTGTTGTTTATGTAATTTAGTATTTTACACTCATCCTTCTATTTAATTGTAGAGAAACGTTGTTCCCTTTACATTAGTACTTTCGCTCTTCTAATCATTCAGTCTTCTCTCATTCTGTGTTGAGTATATCACAATATTGGTTTTGTATGCGCTTTGCCTAATATTACAATTATATTTAAAATTGCCACAAACTGGGGATCTGCTTAAGACTATTTTACATAAATAGTTGTGTTACATGCAAAATAATAAATTTGGAATTATACATTACGTTATTTTACATGCAGTTTCTATTTTATCATTTCCCATACACCTATTTATCGTTTGTTTATTTTGCAAAAAAAATTTTCATACAAATTTCTTACCATTATTATAAACAAGAAAAGAAAATTATTTCTTATCTTTGTTTTATGGACTGTGCCCCCCTGATACAGTCGAGCGATTCCTGGCGCTCATATCTACTTATTTTCTTATTGATTTCCTTCATGGGTTGTGGTCAATGGTAGTATTTTTTGTATATAATTAAACTTAACAAATTTTACTGTCATTACATATTTCGGAAAAAAGAAAATTCTTTCTTGTCTCCGTCCTACAGACTACGCCCCCGATACAGTTGAGAGACTCTCAGCGCTTACTCTCTTCTGCTTAGTCTTATAATTATAATAGCTACAATTACCATGTATTACGATCGACGATAGGTAGTTTTTTCCTTTTTTTTTTTTTTTTTTTTTATTAAGCTTTAAAATAATTTTCTTGACATTACATATTTTGGAACAAAAAAAATTTTTTAATCTGGTCCTATGGACTGTGCCACCTGATACAGTCAAGCGACTCCCAGCGCTCATTCGCGTTTTCTCAAAAATTTTAATCATGTATTACGGCCAACGACAACTCTATTACTCGTCTAGAGGATTGCGTCTCTGCTTGGAGTTGTAGTATTGGCGTGTACAGAACTACTGTCAATTCTCATGTTTCTCCTGGAGTTCCTTGTTTTCCTGTAACTATTCTGTAACATTTTAATAGTAGGACCCCCGATGAAAAAGGCAATTGTATATCAGAAAAAGAAGGCTTACTGCTGAATTTATCAACCCTGTAATATATAAAACTGTTAGCTATTGTTGCTAACTCTAGTTCCCGCCTAATAGCATGCGTTTTAGTCCATGTGTTAAACATTTGCTCAGACACCATGTGTACTTTATCGATAGCTATTTATTTAAGCGTACTACCGTATGAACCATACCCTTTTTCTTATTTTTCCATTTTTTTCCATTATCAGCGTTGAGCTGCGAGTGTGGCTCTCCCCGTACATATAAAGTAAATAATAATGAATGTTTCTTTTAATTCTCTTGCTTTTCTTTTTTTTTTTTTGTATAATTGTTGTAATTAATTTTAGTGTTTTTGTCAATCTGAACATTTTTTACTTAGTTAAAAACTCTCAACCGTTAATATGTTTCATTATTATCCCTTATTACGCATCGGCTCTACATTCACATAATAGTCGCTTATTGAGTTTGTGAGTAGTCGGTTATAATATTATGGGCCCCATCACCTGCGAAGTCATGTAACATATTCGAGAGCACTGTAGAGTCAGATAGTATGACGATCGATTACTTTACATTTTACTTGTATTTTTGGTCAAGACAAACTTTAAGGTGTGAATGAAAAAAAATAATTTCAGAGTGGTGTATTTCGCATTTAAGTTTTGACCTGTATCGTACATTTTTCTAGTATTTTTCATCCATACATCTTCTTTTTCTATGTTTCCCTCATACTCCTCCTCTCTTTTCTTATGGATTCAATTTAGGGAAGGAATTATGAGGGTATTTTTTGTTGACTTCCACTCTCGACGCCGTAGACGTATTGGCTGATTTCGTTCACTGCTTTTTCGCTATTTTTTTTTTACAACAACAAAGCTTCTATTTTTCCTCTATAATGTCTAGAGCAAGTGTATTTTCTAAAGTGTTTGCGCGGCTGACTGAGTTCTCAAAGCTGAGCTTGAACTCTAATCGTGTCAAATGATTTTTCTTTTGCGCCAGTTGAATATCCGTTTGTGGTCCTTATCGACGCAATTTTATTTTTTTCCCTTCCTGCAAAAGCAGGAACAGCTCGCGTATACCGTTGCAAAATGTCGTTATGTAAGTTACAGATTATGTGATTGCAAGTGCCTTTGATTTTTTTGAGTTAAGCATGTGAGTTGTAGATTCGTATGCCTTCTATTCAGTATCGACGATCCTGTTTGAATAAGAGTGGCCTGGTAACGTTGTCCTTCGATATCCAAGTTCTCAGAAACACTGTCGCACAGTGAGTGTGGTCAATTATTCCTCTCGATAGTCGACCGGTGATCTGGGTGCGTTATTATTAGTTTCCCTTACGCGAACGATTCAGTAAAGGTCCATGTAGTTTTTACAAAATTATGCTGACTTTGAGGTGGACGGTTTGACGAACAGTCTGTTCGTTGCCTTGGACGTGGCAGTCGATTCGATACTTCATGACGACTGGGTGTGTCGTTTCAGGCGTTCTGATTGTCAGTGGATCATGACGAAAGAAGTAGGATTGTTACTGGTGGAAAATGACGGAAGGAGGAAAGAAAAGAAGGTTCAACCTCTCGTACTTGACGTGAGCTCGTGGGCCTGTGAAAAAATAAATTTTTTCCCTGCGATTGCTTAATTTATTTTACTCTTATTCCTCTACGCTCCTCTCTACCTAACAATTATTGCTAAAATAATTTTCTCCTGTACAATAATTATGTCAGTGGGTTACAAAAAGAAACCGTTATTTGTTCATACTCCTTTGCGATTGCTAATTTAACATTAATTATTTTTTGCGTACCTCTCGCATATATTAATTTAAATTTACATGTATATCTCAGCGTATGCGTATACATATTTTTTTTTGTTGTACCATCTATCATAAGTACATTTGTCCTGTGAATTACTTCTATGCTTATTGGAGTATGTCTCCTCATTAGAGAGTGCCACACGCGCCCCTCATTCGCTTTGTTTTTATTTTTTTTTCAATTCATGTAATGCAAATTCTACTGATGTTATTAATACTTTTCTCATGCGTATCTCCCCATTATATCTTTTTTCTGTGAGCTTGCATATCTGAGTCTAATATATGTATATGTCTAGTTCACGGCGCATCCGGGGGCCGCGAAAAATTTTATCGTAAACCTAATTGATTCCTCTTTTCTGTTATATTTTTGCGCTGCGTCCGGGGGCAACGAAAATTTTAAGCGAAGTCGAATGTTCAAGTCTGTCTCTTCGTGTCCCTTACCCTGCTCGCACTTTCTTGCGGTGCTTTCACCATACATGATTTTTTGATTTTATCGACGTGGGACATTCTTATTTCGTCACCTCTCTGTAGTTTTGCGTTTTTGTTGATATAATCAATACCTGTTATTTCATACGGGCCCTTGTATTGCGAATCATATTTACCCTTTGATGGCTCATTCAGCACATAAACCATTTCTCCCTCTAAGAAATATCTTGTATTTAGTTGGTGGTCATAGTAATGCATTGATCGATATTTCGCCTGAACTTGGTTTATTGCTGTGATGGTTCTTATTTCTATCAGGGTCTCAACTAACTCTTTAAAATATTCACTCGAAAATTGGCCTTTCGGTGTCAGTTTGATACTCGATGGTGTTCTGGCTCTTTGTTAAAAACTAGTTCGTGCAGTGAGTATCCCATACTCTGATGGTCCATGGTATTGTATGAGTGCATGCACATAGGTAAATGTTCGTCCCAGTGATCATTTTGTTCTACGTAGGCCTTGATGTATTCCATGAGAGTATGATGCATTCGTTCGGTGGTGCCGTTCGTTAGTACGTGAAATGCTGTGCTGCCCATTTTGTCTATTTTAAACAGCCTTGCAAGTTCATCCATACTTTTGTTCATAAAATGAGTGCCTTGGTCCGATAATAAATGTTCCAGAGGCCCGAAGTACGCTATAAACTTATCTGTTATCGCTCTTACCGTTTCTTCAGCTGTTGTTCTCTTCACAGGTGCGAGAACTATAAATTTTGTTAGCCAGTTTCGTACGGATAAAATATGTGTATACTGATTTGATGAGGGTTTACTAATGGGCCCGTATGAGTCTATAGAAATTTTTTCGAACGGTCTCCTTGGTGTGTCGGTGATAGGCATGGCTTGTTTTGTTTTAATTCGGACGAGTTTTTTCGTTTGGCATGATGTACATCCCAGGATGACTTGTCTTACATCTGGGCGCATGTTTCTCTAATAGTAGTCTTTGGCGATTCTGTTATATGTTTTATTCATTTTCCTAAATCGGCCTATTGCCGCTTCGTGGTATTCTCTAATGATTTTAAATCTTTGATCTGCTGGTGGGATTACTAGAGTGATCATGTAGAGTACTGCTGCTAATCTAATATCTTTGAATATTTCCTCAAAGGTATCAACAAAGTATCCCCACTGGGTCAGATTAAGGATTGCTAGGTCCCTAACGATACCAATCGTTTTTAATTCATTTGCTACTATTACCTCTTTAAGGGCCTCAATACATTTGTTAATGTTTGATTTAAGCGCGATTTCTTCAAAATGCTGCTTTACATACATGTGCATCATTTTTCTTCTCCTTGCATTTATTATTTTAGTTTCTCCTACGCTCCTTTCTTTGTTATTCATGCGTGTCAGATAAATGTATCCCCTCTCGTGCAGCGTATCTATGACCTCTGTGTTGTGTACTGCTTCTGTTATCGTTGTAAATGCTAGATTGTCTAAGTAGTTAAATGGGTGGCCCTCGATCCTGTTCTGTTTTTGGCCTTGCCGTTGGTAGGCGTGTTCTGCACACTCTATATTTTTCCATTGATGGTGAGTGTACGACTGTGTTGGCTTCGTTCTCGCTCTTTGTTTTGCATAGCGTGTCATTCAACTCGTTGGCTTGCTCTCCTTCTTCCTCTGCTGTCCTTTTATTGCTGTCGTCGTCGCTGCTTGTTTGCTGTCTGTTCTCTCCCCGTTTTCCGTATGCTTACTCGTATTCGCTGCACTTTCGAAAGTGTCTTGCTCCTTATTTAAATGACTTTTGTCCTCCCTCCCCCGCTTGCCTCTGTCCACTCTCTTGTCTAGTTCAGACCCATGCTTACGCTTCTCACTTCCTTCACTACTACTACGATCTCTTTGTGGGGTCTCTACCCCTGACTCAAGTTCTGTATTTATCGTGCTAGAAACTTGTATGAGAGGCGTATAATGTTCATTTGCACCTACGCCTTTTATATGTAAATAACCAAATTCACCGTCTGTCGTAGTGATGTAATAAGTATAAATATAATTTCCATTGGTTAAAGCAAAATGTACACAAATATTTTTTTTCAATTTTTGAGAGAACAGATAAGTACAATAGCTATTCCCATACATTGTTTGTGACTTCAAAATTTTCTTTGTTTCTTCCAGTTCTCTGCATTTTTGTAATAAATTAGAGTTGTGCAGAATCGTTCGTAACTCAGCAGTTGAGATATCGAGTTCGTACAACCAAATAAGGCTGTAAAACAAAGAGTTTCCAGGTGGGTCAGATGGTATTTCTGAAACTTTTGCCAGAGTATTACCAGGTTGTGCGCATTTACAAGTTTCCCTTCGCGTTTAGTCTTTTAAATATTCTAGCCATTACCTGTGGTCGCAACTTTTTCTAGCTGCTTATCGCGTTCGTTTCGTACTGTTTTTTCATTTTTCTCTGACTGAGCCATAATCCCTCCATTGTGCGTGTTTTCGTTTACTTCGTCTCGTGTGCGTAGCGCTGCTTTGTTTGTCATTACTATCTTGCTAAGATCCCACATATTTATCCTTATTCCTGGTCTGCCATCTACATCTTGATTTTTTACGTCAATCATAAGTAGAGCCCGCAATTCATCAGACCTGCCCTCCAATAAGTCATGTATATTCGGTTCTTTTTTTTTTTGTCTGTTAAAAATTTTTTCGCTTGTTTCGCGCTTCCTTCTTTTTCTTCTATATCAGTTCTTTGCTCTTCTGTAATTAACTCTTGATTTTTATTTGCAACGCTAGGTAATGGTGTATCACAATTCGCTATTATTATTTCTTTTGACGGGTTCGTCGTCAGTTGCGTGGCTAAAAAACGTGGTTTGTGTCTGTGCAAAGTGTCAAGTTGTCATTTACGTGCTTTCCGTAATTTTTCTTTTCGTTCTAATATTGCTGGTGTGCTTTTAGTTATTGTACTCTTATAAAAGCCTGGTTCTTTCATGATACAGTCTAATTTTCTGTCTGTTGGCCCGTGTAAAATAAGTCCCTATTTATCTGCAGCAACTCGTGTTTCTAATTCGTTTTGCCCCTTCAATGCTTGCTGTGGCGGCGAATTCTTTTCATAAGGCTCCTCTAATTCAGAATCCGCATCGCCGTTTTCTTAACCTTCTGTACTCATATCTGAACCTTTTTCAATATTCTCACCGCAATATCGTTTCTTATTCTGTATTATGACGTTCGAGTTTTCTGAATCGGTACAATGGACTTTTATTTTCTTTGGCTTACCTTGAGTTCTCTTTTTAAGAGTTGCCCGTATTTTAAAAACGCGCGCCGGAGGTCTGTTGCTATCAGCCAGTTTTTTATTCTCTTGTTCGTCCGCCAGCTGATATAGCTCTTGACAAGGCCGTTCAGGATTCACTTCCCCCTCTTGTAGTTCTGGGTTTCGTAATAATGCGTTAGGTGGTCTGTTACTTACGCCCGGGCGGTATATAACTTCAAACTCATACCCTCTCAGTTTTGATTCGAGTCTGTTAACGCAAATGTCAGGTTTTTCATACGAATGAAAGTGCTTAAGTGGCTCGTGGTCTGTAACCACGATAAACTTGCGTCTGTATAAATATGGTCTAAATTGCTTATTTTCAATTACAATCGCCAACAATTCCTTGTCGTATGTTGGGTAGCGGAGTTCACTCCCTTTGAGGCTGCGAGACTCGTACTCGCACAGACTATCTTTTTCGATCTCTCCCTGACTAAGAACCGCTCCAATCGCGTAATCTGATGCATCCATCGTGACGATAAAGAGTTTTTCCAAATCTGGGGCAATAAGTACAAGTCTACTGTACAGTGTATCTACAAGAGTTTTAAATGCCTTCTCCTCGTGGTCACTCCATTTAAATGCAGTGCCTGCTTTTAGGAGACTTAATGTAGGCTAGAAAATTTGTGCATAATTTTTGACAAATCGCCTGTAGTAGCCTAATCCTAAAAACTGTTCTGGTTTCTCTACGTTTGTTGGTCAAGGTTAATTTCTTGCCGCTTCAAGTTTCTTGGGCTTAGTCATTATTTGTCCATTGCCTACAATGTGACCGAGCACTTTTGATTCTTTTTTCAAGAATTGACACTTTTTAGGTTCAATCTTGAGGTTTGCAGCTGCCAGCCGTTTTAACAGTTTCATGACACATCTTTCATGTTCCTTAAGGTTAGGGGCAAAGACCATTACGTCATAAAGATACACTTTCATTTCATGGCCTTGTAATCCTGCGAGTGCTAGTGCAATAGCCCTTAGAAATGTGTTTGGCGAGTTTTTGCATCCCATCGACATTCTCTTGTATTGGTTGTGCCCGTCTGGGCCTGAAAATGCCGTCTTATGCACGTCGTCTTCATGTATTTCCACCTGGAAAAATCCCGATTTGAGATCCACTACCGTGATGTAACGTGCTGACGCTAGGTTCTCTAAGGTATCACTCTGAAACGGTAGCGGGTAACATGAGCCTACCATAACTTCGTTTAGTAGTCGAAAATCCATGACTACTTTCACCCTTTTTTCATTGTTTGGCCCCGGTTGTTTTGCCACCATCCAGGTGTTCGAGCTACATGGCGAGGTGGAGGATTCAATTATCCCTTGTTCAAGCATCTTCTTTATTTCGATTTTTATCTGATCCCTTATCGCCAGTGGATATCGAAATTTTTTCACCACGATGGATTTATCCAACGTTGTTATAATTCAATGTTTTAGTAGGGGTCTTGCCTTGAAAGGTTCTCCATCAAGGCCAAATACGTAAAGGTTTGACTCGATCAGTTTTCTCACATGTTCTATTTCTTCATTATTGCAACCAGCTGTATCTATAAGCTACATTATCTTGTTCACCCATTTTGTTTTTCTAATTCCTCTTCGTTTTTCAAAAAATTTTCCGTTTTTTCTTTATCATAATTTTTTCCCTCATTAAATAACGTTATCCTTACTTCCCCCAAGCTTTCGACATTGTTCCCTTCAACGTCTTCTGAGTGATCACGGTAAATTTCTTCGTAATCTAGCAGCTCTACTTCCAAAACTGGCACGTATTTTATTTCGTCACTCATATTGATGCATTTCGCGACTAATTTCCCCTTAATTTTTTTATGGCTATGAAGTTTCCAAATAATATTCCTTTCTTTATCTCTTGAAGGGGTATTCAGCCATATTTTGCTTTATTCCTGCTTTTTGTTATTTACTCATAAATTATTTGTCTTGATTTTGCAGGTATTTTAAAACACTCCGGCTTTAACAGTGGTATCTCTACATTATGTAATCTAATCATATTCTCGGCGGCGCTTATCTGGCCTCAATATCGCTTAACAGTATCCAACCTAATGACTTCTTCCGCGTCAAAAGGAAAGTCATGGGGGACGACATGTAATGTACATTTTAATCCGTACAACTGAGCCTTTACTGTGCCCAGTGTTTTGCGTGCTCCATGGGTCACGCCGATAATAGCCACTCGATACCTACTGTCTATTAGCATGTATGTGCTAAAAAAATTTTTCTTTATAATCAAAATCTCTGCGCCTGTATCTGCATAAAAGGTCGCCTTTCCATTCTTTAATTGTGGTCCCCATAACTGGACCGATGGTGGCATATGCCCTGTTCTCGACAGTTTTATGGTTATTTTGGGAAGTTTATAACGTGGATTTTACATTCACAAAGGTGACTTACCGTTGGCGAGAAAATATCGTTATTATTCTCTCTCGTACGTCTCTGCTCGACAACACTCTCTCTCTTCACCCCTTCACTGGACCTGTCTCAAAAGGGGATTCGCGTCTGGGCAAATGAACACAAAGGCTATGTTGACTTTATCTTACAAATTTATTGAAAATAACCACAACCGCTATCTACAATCACTTCACGTAACTCCTCTCGGTCCCGATGCTATGGCGCAGGCCCTCGATCGCCACCACAACGCCAGTGGTGCGCTCGGAGAGCCACGCTAGTCCGCTCACACACACACACTCACGCGCCTTTACACCCACTTTCCCTCTCACACTACTCTCGGTCTGGAATCAGGTCCCCTCGGCGTGGTAGCCTGTCCGTACCTACACACCCCCACACTCACACTCGGCGTAACCTATAGGTCCCGGGCGTGGATTGCCGTCGCGACCGGAGACGGTCACAAACACGCCTTACAACTCACAGCGTCCCGACGCCGGCTCTCGATCCGTCCCACCCTTACACCACGACTACGCGACTACTCACTCGCTCTCGGTCTCACGCGCCCTTTTCTTCCTCTCTCTCTCTCTCTCTCTCTCTCTCTCTCTCTCTCTCGTCTATCGCTATAGCCGACGATCTCACCCGCGTCCCCGCGTAACCCACACACTGTACCTTGGCGAATCCCGTGCTTCCTTACAGTAAGACTAGTCCACCATGAGTGTCGAGGGTCGCAGTCCTGGAAGTCGACGCTGTGTGATACCTGGGCCTCTATCGCCTGCTGTCCGGTACACCTCTCACCTCGGGATCGGCTCGGGTCGTCACGGGAGGACGCTTCGTTTTAAGATGGCCGCCGTTCAGGGTCGGATGGATCGGGATCAGGCTTATTTTTCCGGGTCCTTCTTCCTGCTCACTCTCTCACTCGCTCTCTCTCTCTCGCACTTAATACTCGCTGTACACTCGGCTCTCTTGCTCCACGTACTCTCTCCAGCCTCCGCGCTCGGTGGTCTCACACCTACTGAACTCATCAGTCGCGTCCGTCTCCAACTGGTCGCTCGGTAGGTCAACTGACTATCTTTTGACCTACCTACCCGGTCCCTACCTTATCTTCCGGATCATTCTTACGTGCCGACGCTTCGACACTTACATCATCACATTCACTCGTACGCATGCTACATTTCTGATCTAGGCGTGTGTCTCCTTCTCTGGCTTACCGTTGGTCGTTTCTAAAACACACGAAGATTTCGGTTACGGGAGAATCCCATTAAGAACACTAATTGGTTTCAGAATAGGGGCGTCGACAGTGACGTGCAAAATTATGAAGCAAATTTTGCCACGTCACAACTCTCTCCCCCCTAGGCTAGACATCCCCTGGATGTTTTAACGCCTATACAGTATCATCGACGCCCCTGCTTCCTTAGCATATAGTTTACAATTAAACATAAATATATAAGATCATACCTTGTCACACGTTACTTACGTGAGGCCTTAACCTCTGACTGCAACGGCTACTCTGGGCTCTCCTTCGATCTTCTGAACCTCGGGTCGTTGCTGGAGGTACGAATGGTCCTGTACCTACTTCCCCCTATCGTCCGGATTCCTGCCTATCGTCTGGTCCCAACTTCTTCCGCTCTCTTTTCGCCTGTGTCCCTCTCTCCTCCCCGTTATTCCACTAGTTTCCTTGTTCCCTCAGCTCTTGGAATAGGTTTCAGTTTATACTTAATAGATAGTCTGGAGTCTCAGGTCTGGAATTCACAACCCCCCTTGATGGTGGGATAGTTTCTCGTCTAGCACACTTCTCATTATTTCCCCCAGACGTACCCTACCGGAAGGTGGTTGGGTCTTCACCTCGCACCCCACGCCAATTCGTTTCTCAATGCCTCTCGTACGTGTTTGCACCTGGGGCAATTAGCGATCGTCACCCCCACCGTCCCACAGGAGATACAAGAATGACCAGTGGAGTTCTGTCTACTGGGGCATTCCCGTGCTATATGTCCTTTTTGACCGCAGGCAAAGCATAGTGTATCAGGACACTCGGACATCCGATGCCCTACGGTTTGGCACTTGAAGCTGGCACCTTGAAAGGTGTCCTCGGTAACTCCTCCTTCACACTTCCCTAGCTGAGGCTGGGTGTTCTCTTGGGTAGTAGAAGCTAGATTGCTTTGTCCCGGTTGCTGCCTCCATGCCAGGTTAACCGTCCACTCCTTCCCCTTTCCTCCTGATATCCCATTTATCCCAGATATTCTTTGCGTAGCAACCGCAGAAGTCGGGGTTACCCCTGTCGCTTCTGTAGACGCTTCAGAATTATGTACCTGAGTATCTCCTCGTTCCTTTCCGCTCTACTTTGTCGTATTCTGTTTCTTCTTCTTCCCTGGAGTCGCCTCCGCGTTGCCGGTGACCGTTCCCTTTACCTCATGTATCTCCGATACCTTGGTCTGCGTTCGCTCTGCTATGTACGCTGAAAATTTCCCACGACCTAATCTCTTCCTCGTAAGTGCCTTCCCTATCTTGCCCTAGGGGTAAGGGATAAAATTAATTTCATTATAAATGTACTTACGTGCTCGTAGATATGCACGCCAATAAGAATAAAATTTTGGCAACCATTTCCCTACAGCGCTTGCCGCTTGTTTCCTTTATCCTGGGATTATCTACAATTGGTTTCCTGGTACTGTTGGCTTCCAGGCTGTCGTCAACGCTGCTTGTCAAATATGACCGGAACTGTCATCTTTGATCGGCTCCTCGGCCTCCTGATTTTCAATCGTTAAATTCTCACGGTAATGCAATATGTGTGCTTCTCGGTGGAATTTGTGTGAAAACGCGTGCAATGAAAGAAAAAAAAAATTTCGACTCTCACCAGACCCCACACTTAGCACCAAAGCTGTTACGTAGGAAAGATATTGATTAGGAGGTACGTTGCGAGAATGACCAGTATATATATATACACACTTTCTTAAACACTTTTATTCAAAATACCCATCTATAAGGTAAAGTCACACGTGTGGTTTCGTTCTAGGCTCATTGAGTCCTTCTGTAGTTATTGCTCGGCGTCTTGATTCGGTAACGCTCGTGTCCCTTGGTAACGCCCAACCCTCTTAATAGCAATCGACTGCCGATGGCCGAGAGCGCGAATCAATTCCCGAATGCGCGAATGCCTGACTGTCACGATTAAAGGCTCGCTGGGCCTTATATTACCTTGTTCCCCACCTGTCGATGGCTTCTTGATAAAGTAGCCTTGCTGTTACTAGGGAGAGTCAGTGTGATTTGCCTTGCATGTCGTACGTTACAGTGGTGTAATTATTGTTGAAGTAAGTATACCTACGTTTGTTCGGTGTGATTGCAACAAAAATTTATTTTGTGAATCAACAAAGCGTTCAGTAAGTGCCCTTGGTAGAGTGATCATTGGCGTTTGTGTTATTTTATTATTTCTAATAATTAACAAAGCGACCATTAAGCGTCTCTGGTTGTTTGATAAGTGGTGCTTGTGTTTTTTTATTTTTTTTTACTAATTATCAAAGTGACCAGCAAGCACCCTAAATGATGTGGTTATTGGCGCTTGTATTATTTAATTCATTCATTCATTAACAAAGCAATCAATAAGTGCCGCAGGTTGTGTGGTGATTAGTCCTTGTGTGGTTTAAATTATTTATTTATTAACAAAGCTACCAGTAAAGGCTCTAGGTCGTTTGGTGATTGTCACTTGTATTATTTCACTTATTTCATTAACAAACAAAGTGACCAGTAAAGTTCTCGGGTCGTCTGGTAATTGACGCTTGTATTAGTTAAT
Organism: Copidosoma floridanum; assembly: GCF_000648655.2. The sequence goes on from NW_019384181.1 coordinate 693,526, forward strand.
TTATTTTTATAAATAACAAAGCTACCAATAAGCACCCCAAAAGTGTGATTATTGTTGCTTGTGTAATTTAAATTATTTATTTAATAACTAAGTGACTAGTAAGCGCATTGGGTTGTGAGGTGACTGGCGATTATGTTATTTTCTTTATTTTATTCATCAACAAGGCAACCAGTAAGCGTCATACGTAGTGTGGTTGTTGGCGCTTGTATGATTTAAATTATTTATTTATTATCAAAGCAACAAGTAAGTGCCTTGGGTTGTGTGGTGATTGTTGCTTGTGTTATTTGATTGACATTTTTATTAACAAAGTGACCAGTAAGCGCGCTTCGTTGTGTGGTGATTAGTGTAAGTGTTATTTTATTTATTTTTATAACTAACAAAGGTAGTTGTAAGCACCCTGGGTTACTGACAGAAATAGCTTGAGACTCATTTATTAATTTATTATGTATGAAATCGAGTTATCTGAATTCTTCCGTCTTGCTCCACATAGCCAATTTGATGTTTGCACCACTTTGGGTGCCACTGTCGGGAGCACTGGTTGGGCCTGGCTAGCAAGAACTTGACCAACCAATCATAATTTTGCTAGAGGGAGAGGAGTAGTACCTGAACTTGGTTGCCGTGGATCACGCTCTTAGCCACCTGCATGCTTACTTCAGTAGTACATGCTCTAAGGTAGACAGGAGGGTGGTTATTTTACAGGACTAGGACAGCAACCAACATCAGTGCTGATCAGCTCTTCGACAGGTCCTACGTAGACGTCTGTTGATGAACTTGTAAGAGATACTGCTGTGACACTAGCTGATATTTATTAGGATGTTTCCGAAGGCCCTACCAGAGTAATGGATTATTCTACTGAACCTTCCAAAAGTTTGTCTATTGGCAATGTACACTTCAGTGAGTTACTAATGCAAACTTATCTCGGCGATGTTTCCAAAAAAATAAAACAGTATTACAGTTTGATTTATGAAAAATTTTTCAAAGTTATACTTATTGTTACACTTTTAGTAAAAGTTTTTTTACTAGTGACGAATGCGATGAAGTTGCAACAAAAAAAAAAAAAAAGTTCATGAATGTATTTTGAGTGAAGTAGTACAGAGCTTAGAAAGAAAAGAAAATGTATCTGCTGCCAAGTATTTAGAAGTTCTGTTATTTTTTGTAGAGAAGCCAAATTATCTATGTCATTGACGTTTGACCTAAGACACGCCTAAACAGAGCAGTGGAGAAGGGTGTCCACCGAGGAAAGCCTTTGGTGACGAAGTTGATTAACGCGCCTTCCTGGCAAGAAGGAGGCCCAGGTTCGACTCCCGACTGAAGCGGATACTTTTTTTTACTGCTTTGTAATTTTAGTACAAAGTTTTTCGCACTCTAGCGACTTTCACTATAAAAATAAGCTCGACGTTTCTATAAAGTAAAAAATATAGATAGCGCAATGTAGATAGAGAAGGTCAATATGTAATAATTTGACATATTTCATGAGTATACACATTCTACATCGGTCAGGAATTCAAACAAACAGAGAGACTGTTAGTGCCAATTAAAGGAGAGGTGTGGGGGGGATGCAACATGCGTCCGATTCTCTTACTCCTTCTACTGAGCGCACACTTCCACTTAAGAGTGACTGTGTAGCTTACCCCCTCTATTTATAATACTTCTATGATTATAATCCATGAAAACTAACTATCAATCTTTTTTCATAAACTAAAAAAAAATGTCAAAAAATTAAGTGGCAATATTGTTTCTTGTAACTACTGTTTATGGCATTCCAGAATGCGTGCCCACAGCCCATGCAAGTGTATAAGTATGCACACGTGCTTATAATTCACGGTTCAGTGCGTCGTTAGCATATATAGGTATACATTAATACGGGTGTGCACGTTAAAACGCCCTGAACGTTTATTGCAAAAAACAATGTTGGCTTTCAATTTTTCTACATTTTCTTTTTTGACAATTGTAGAGAAAGGTTTACAGTTCATGTTTGTGGGTTATTACATATGCAAATTTGTCTCTTTAGTACTTTCGTGGAGTTCTAAATATCAAACAAATTGCATTCTGATATTATGAGTTCTACGCTTAGTAATAATTACTAGCAGCAAAATTGGTAACGAGATATTTAAAATATTATTATAAAGACCTTTAGTCTACAGAAGTGCTAAAATAGATTTTTCTCTTATTTCTTTTAGCGTAGGTGGCTACACAGTGTATACAGCCACGTATAGATCCATTAAGTAGGCACATTGGATATGCATCGATCAGTTGCCAATCACTTATTTATCATTTAGTTACTATTATAAGTGAATAGACGACGTATATATATGCATCATTGTTTGAAACTCTGCATAACGCTGGCAATTATCTGCACCACACTATAAATTATATTACTTTCCTACAAATAATATATAATTTTACAGTGGGTTGAAATACTTTTACAAATGCATGATATTATTAACTTGTCAATGACAAAACGACAATGTAAATAAAGTGGTAGTTCAGGAACTTAAAAATATATAGTCCTAGTTCTTAAGCCCATGAATTTATAGATGCATATAATATCATACTTTTATTAGGTAGGTTTAAGGATTTTGAGAGTGTTTTACAATCTTTCCGGGCAGATCTTGTATTTAGTATATTTTTATTGAAAATTGCTAACAAATTTTCATAACGTTAAGAACCTTTATTGACAGAATATAGATGAAGGTATGTCAATCTTACTAAACTATATAGTAATTTTGAAAGGTCATTCAACGCAACCCCCCTCTGCCCCCTGAACCCCTCATCAGACCCCTCTTAAATTCTTCTCTAAATATGGTAAAATTCTAACAGTTTTGACGTTATATTTGTTTGGTTGAACTTTTGGTAAGCCACCCTCCTCAGTCTTCCACATGTCTTCTTTATAGCCATAGTATTTGAATAATGTTGTTGCATGTAACGTTGTTCTCCAACATACGTTGAAGGTAATATATATCTCTCCAATTTTGTCTTTTTTTCAAAAAATTTCAAAATATATTTGACGTGCTATTTTTTACTGCTTCTAACAAACCTTCATTACATTTAATTTTTAAGTTTTTTTGATAATTTTCTAAATAGTTCAGTCTCAAGTCATAAGATATGCATGCAAATAAAATTGTTGAGTAAATCTATTAGCATATAATAGAGGACGAAAATTTCTTATATTGAGTCTGTGCGATAATCTAGATTAATAATGTTCTAACATAATGTGACTATTATTTTTTATATTATTATTATAATTATTATGATGATTATTATAATTACTATGAAAACCATGTTTAGAGAAATTAGTACTCTATTCTAAATCATCTCATAAAAACATGAATGAAAATATCATTAGATCAACAAAATGAGAGAATTTATTTCAATATACTTCTTTTAGATAATTTTTTGTTGAATCTTTATGACAGACACACAGATGAAAATTAATATTTTTTGGTTATTCTGAGTCTAAACCATGTTTGCTTCCCATTGGGCAGTCAATGATTTAGTATAGGTATGTTTTTTTTACTTTCTTTTAAGAAAACCATTTTATTATTATGAATTCTTCTTATAGTAGCAGTTAATTCAAATATTGATAGTTTTTAGCTATAGCGATCTTTTTCATAATACAAGTCAGGATTTTTATGTGATTTTTAACGAGGTTATTGTTTTTACTTAAATTGAATCACTGTTTAATCGATACTTGACAGTAATATGTATATAATTAACCATGTTTAGGTATCCTGCTTTTACCCAATTTAAGAGTATAAGACACAACGTGAAAAACTTGTCCTTAAACTTTTCTGTTATAAATAGATTTACCTTTTTGTTTTATCTTATTACTTATGAAATATCTAAAACTAAAAATGCAATTGTAATGTTGGATTAGTATTCTAAAAGTATTATCATAAAAAAAAGTTTTTTTTCCAGAATATTGCGAAACAATACAAACATTTGTAACTCATTTCACCATAGGAAAAAGTTATACTTAAGATTTATTATTAATTGTTGCACTGATACAGTAATAGTAATAATTTTTAACTATTTTTAGGACTTCTTTATTTT
>NW_019384181.1:697601-711975 GCF_000648655.2 Copidosoma floridanum
TTTTTTGATAAGTCAAATGTATAATTTTCCAAATTTTTTTATATTTCAATTCTTCAATGTCATTAAAGTAAAGAAACCAGTATCAATATCACTAGAAATATAGAATACATACTAAAAAATGTAACGTTACTTAAATCTTATAATGTAATTTTAAAGTACACTTGAACCATTTTTACAAAACATTAAATTTCAATTTACAGTGGCAAAAGTTACACTGTGTGACATAAGATTAAAGAATTATTACTGAATATTACGTTTTCAAAGTAATCACTTTCAAGAACAAAGTTTTTCATGATATTTCCACTCATTGACAATATGTTTTATTACCATAAAACCTACTCTCCTAAGATACTAATCATAATCATACAAAAGTATTAAAAAATCATTTAATAATTCATTTTTGTTACTAACACTTACTTTTCCATCAAAATGGCTTTAAAATTTTTCAATTGTATAGTAATAGTCATTTAATGTATCCCTTTTTTTTCGTTTTAATTTATTATTTGGCTAACTATTCTCCTTAAATTATTGTTAGTATGAGAATTTTGATACTTTTATTATGTCGTGATGACCTGAATTAAGGTTTCTTGTGGAAAGTAAAGTCAATTTTACATAATTTTCAAAATATTCAAATGTATGAATGTTTTTTTTTTTATTATTCAAAAATGTTTTTACCTTAGTTTCACAAATTTCAACATAGCTTTTATTATGACATTTTGAATTTTTTTAACTTTAAAAAGCAAAGTGAAAAATGAGATGTTGAACTTATTTACGAAAACAGAGCTTGCATGCAGCAGGATTCAGTCAACTAATACTTTATATCGCTACCGTAATATTGATTAAACATGTATGAGTTACAACATTACCAACAAATAGTGCATAGATCAGGAAATTACATATTTTCCGAGCACGTTATTCAAGCACTCATTCAAATCGATATCACGTGACAGTGACGTAAGAACTTCGGAATTTTTAAGGCTCACTTGATTTCTGATTAATTAGGTCAGGTTTTGCTTTGAGATATCAGTGTTTTTTATTAGAATACGCTTTATTTAAAGCAGGTAGCAGACTGTTTTTGTTTATTGAGAGAGTTGTTGACACTTGGCGTATCAGTACTGAAGTTGCCATGAATTCGGGATTTATTAAAAAAACATCCGAAAATCTACTAAAAGTAGATTTAGATATGTTGTGTAGTTCTATTTATTTCTACGAGTGCAATAGAATCATGGAAATGCGTTGCATAAGAACTCAAACGTTTTGTTATATTTTAGCATATTAGATAAATTCAAGTTTAAACAAATTTTCTATACTATGAAGTATTGTAAATCATTTTGCAACTAAGTTTTTAGAAAAAGGGAAATTTTACTGTATCCATAGATAGAAAAGGTTAAATTTTACTGTGACTGTAATTAGAAAATTAAGAAATTCTTTCAAAATACTTGTGCTTACATGCATACATCAAAGTTATCCTCGCAACAGTGACAAATTTTTCTCATTTTTCTTTTCTGAATAACTAACAGCATTGCACCAAAGTCTTATTTTCAACAGGTTGGTTTGGACTACTTCAAATATCTTTAATTGATTCTTCACTGTAGTACTACTACATCTTGGCACCAAACAGTGCTTGTACCAGTTAGAATTAAAATTAACTTCTTTTTCGTTTATTTTTCAATCATTCGTTAGTTGACAGTTGTACGTATAACCTTATTTATACCTTGTATCAAATCATCCAGATAAATGAGCAGATGATACAGCTAGTGTCTGTTTTCTATAGTAGTTTATTCAATTTCAAAGATCATCATTACATAACGAACGAACCCCCATAATTCAGAAGTTCCTACGTCATGATCACGTGACATCGATTTAAATTAGGTAAAGAATTTCAATAAATTATTGTATACATGTTTAAGCCTTAAAAAAACTGTCTGGCAATTTTACTCGGGGTATTTTCAGCTATTGAAGAAAAAGCAGATTGGAGAACATGCAAGTTCTCTATTGGGGAGCTGGCCCGTGGAGCTCGCAAAGGGGTAAAGCCCCACTAGTATTTATACAAATATCATTTTTATGCAGGCTTCAACAAACATGTTTTTTTACAGCTTATTTTGAAAAAAGGGTTTTGTTCCTTTACATCGTTTATAGGGATTCTCTATAATGTTATTCTGTATAATATATTCTGTATAATGAAATTTTTTTGTTCATTTGATGATGGCAATGTGTCTTAATTTTTTGTACTTACTGGGAAAAGTACCTCACACTCTAACCATACAGTGGTATCACTTTCTTGGAGCAACACCAATAGGTGCGTGACCCAGTAATCTCTAGCTTGCTGTCAAGCCTGATGCGAGTTTAACGAAAAATGATGCTTGTGCACTTTGGAAGCTAGCTGCTATCAACAAAATCTACGTCTGACTTCATATGTAAGTCATCTCTATTGCATTTTCCTGCTTTGTGTAGCTACTTAATTAAGATTTTTCAACACTGATTATTTAAGTTGGATTCATATCGTGGAGTCCCACAAAATAAAAGTAAAGTTCAAAGTCTTACCAAGCTGTGAGTGAGATTATAACGCTTCGGGATAATTCTTGACGGGTGATTGTTTTACGTTACGATGCATGTTGAGGGGGCTTGCCAAGCTACGAGAAAAGTAACTGTACGAACTCTGCGCAATAATAAGGACAGCTTGCCAAGCTGCAAGCGTGCTTGAGGGTTTGCCAAGCTGCAAACGTGGTGAAGGTCAGCACGCTTAGCATGCCATGAGAGCAGGGGCATCACAACATTAACTTTTATGGTATGGAACAGGATTCCAAGTAAAAATTGTGTACACGTGTGTATTTATGTGTGTGTGTGTGTGGGTAGGTTGGTGGTACGTAGGTGGGTGGGTATGTCTATACCTCTGACGAAGTCAGAACTTCAAATACAAAATATATATCTAATATAAATCTGTATTGCAAGAATATTTATGTATAACATATTATGTATATATTTATGTATGTGTATAGGCGATAAATCTTTTACTAATCTTACTGTAAATTACCGGTTTTTTTTTAAGATATTCAATAAATAAAAACTTGTTAAAAACGAGTTTTCAAAACCACCTAACCTAGAACACGTAATTTAAATGACAAAAATGCATTTGTCAGTTAAGTCTAGTACAAGTAATAATTTTACACAAAGAAATAACATTTTAATGAGCTGGTTTAATTCAAATTCAGTACTCAATGCACTGTATTTTAATGTTCTTAAAGACTTTAACGCATTTCTTGCCATTTTCTTATTTTTACAAGTTACTACAAGTTTGAATTGTATTCCGTGTGGGCATACATATTTATACAACTATGGTGTTTGCTAAAAATGCAATAATCATTACGATAATTGATATCTTACAAGATTTTGATGTTTGTTTGCATTAAAGTAGTTGTGTGTATACTGCAAACTTACCTCAAAGTAAACCGTATCACTTATATATATATATATATATACTTGTCAAAGTTAGTAGCAGTAATTACATTTTAAGTTAATCCATAGATAGTGTATCTGATTTTATTACAAGTCTCAGTCTATTTTAATGCTGTAATTCTAATAAAATGAGAAAATTTCTTGCTCCAATAATGCCTACAAAAAAAATAATTCTACATCTTATGAGCTAAATAAAATCAACAGGAAGCAGCATTAAAGTGAAAGTAAAAAGCAAGATAAGTTGAGCAATGGTAGCCTTCCTCTAGATTAAGTTTCTTTCTAATCGTACGAAAAGTGCATCGTACATTACTATTTTATTATCAACTTGTATGGATATTAGAATTGATACCACTGTTATTTGGTAATTGGAAAACAAATTTAAGTGGCTATATCTTCAAGCTTCTGGTAAAGCAATCTATAACACTTGTACAAGTGCTGAGAATAAAAATTTAATAGTTTATTGAGAATTGCATATGCAAGCAATGCAGGTTACGATTTTTAATAAAAAGAAATAGAGTATTATAGATCATCTTAGTTTAGCAAAAAGACAGGAAATGGTGTACACCCGAATAGCTCTAACTTAAATTATTATCACTGTTTTGGTGTTAGCCCAATAAGGTCGAGTTTTAAGAGGGTGTGATGGTGGTAGATCAAATGGAATTCAAAGTTTAAAATTGAGGGCTGAGGATCTGCCTCAACTGATATCGTCATTGAATGGTTATGGAGACTAATATCTTTATCACTCTATTTTTAGTGAGATATACCATATATTTTCTGAAGCAATAATGAGTCAGATAACTAATGAAACTCAATTAAATGAGTACTATTTAATAATAGTGTAACAACGACTAATGTTTCTCGGCTAAAAAAAATCTTAATTTGTGTAAGGACAGTTTCTCAAGACTTAGTTGTAAAGAAATATTTCATGTCGTTTTGTGGTACAGGTGACACAAAAGCTTAAACGCTGCTTGAAATTACGACAAAATATCGCTCTCAATCAGGCCTTGCTTTACATAACTCAAAAAGCCAGTGCTTTGATGCACGACGGGGTCAGCAATGTCACGGGGTGAATAACTGGGCTTCAATCTAGAATTTGTGAAATTAAACCACGGGCTTTGTGTGCGCATTGCTCAGCACATACCTTTAAAGTAGTTATACGAGATACTCTTGAAAATATTTCTCACGTGAAAAGCTTCCGAGTAACAGTAAAGGGCATCATTGATTACATAAGAGAATCTCCAAAGAAGTTACATGAATTTAAAATCCATCAACAGTTTTATAGAGCACTATCTCCGCACTGCCATACAAGGTATGCCAAATATATAGCTACCATGCAATAAAGTTTGTTTTATGCGTGTATAGTAACAGTTTTTCTATAAAGAATTGAGAACAATTGTTGACAAATTATTACAATACGTTAGATCGTCATTAGAATCGTCATTGGAGATCGGTCCAGTCACCCCCGTAGTTCAATTAGTCTTTCTCGTCTGCTGATGTGCTTCTATATAGAATGCATGGTATACGCATACTTGTATATATATATANATCATAATCTTTCCTCCGGGCCCCTCACAGATCATCTCTTTTAAAATATTTCTAAATGCCAAATTGCTGTAGTTCTTTGAATCTGATTCGATTCAGTTTATTTTTTTAAGCATGCTAAACAACTATTTATATAGTCTTATGATTCATGGTAAAAAAATGTAAAGCTTGTTTAAAATAATTACAGTTATAGCATTGTGTGTGATATATAACTTAGAATTGCAGATTTACTTATGTTCAATCATATGCTGATTTAAAAAATACACAAAAAAAATTATTTTTTTTAATTTTATGATATTTTTTAATTGCAAAAACTGATTAGAAACTAACAAAAATATTTTTTATCAGTTTTTATTGAACTCTTCTAGTTGGGATCACATTTACTCGCTTATAATAGTTACCAATTTATATGTGGCAATCTTTACAGTCTAGCTATTTACACTAATAAAAATAGTAAAAAAAGCTATATAAGCACTTTCGTGGACCAAAAATCTTGTTTATTATGTTTTAAGTGGTTTGTTAGTAATTTTATCAAACCAGTTTGAGAAAATCATTAAAAAATTACTATGAGATGTCCTAGTTACATTGACTGATACCAAAATCAAACATCTAATTATATTGTAACTATATATATACATGTATATATAATGTAAATCCAAACGATTATAATTAATTTTGAAAGTCACATTAAATTAATAAATGTTGTTATTATTTGTGCATGTAGTTTTGTGCCATAGAATAGTCCAGATAAGTATTTACGTGCAGATGGCCAAATTCAAACTATTATCATATATTTTTCTCATTAAATAAACAATAAGAAAAAACTCAAATATTGTAAACAATTTCTAAGTATTGTAGGAAAAATCTAAATCTTTTCTTCAGAACACACTTTACAAGTATATGCTCGGAAAAACTCGCATAAAAAGTTACTTATATATATATATACATGCACACATACTCGAATAAATTACTTGTACGTTGTGTTCTTAGAGTTTTTTCAACTTTGTAGAGATTTGCTAGTAGTTGCTATTAAAGAGATGGCAAATAAAAGATCTCATATATACGTTAAAGAACCCCTTAAAATCCTTAAGCGTACTTAATGAAGTTATAAGGTTATGAGCAGCTACAAATCCATGACTTCAAATACTAAACACAAAAATTTTTAACTTTTTTAATCACTCATTTCACATTGTCTTTTTTTTACTGAGACGTATATAATATAATATAATAAATAGGTTGTTCCACGGAAGTAAGCATGATTTTAGGGCCAGATAAACAAACTTTAATAATGGATTTTTTAATGATTTACACATTTCTTTTATATTTTCCACAACCAAAACAAACTTTTCTTTCTCAGGCCATGCTAGATCTGCATAAGAATAGTTTCTACGGTGACTATCTCATTTTATCTCAAAAAAATAGGTGTGGTAAATCCAAACTTCTAAGTCAAGGGTGAAACTCGCAGATTCGTTCTACGCACAAATAAATTAAATTTCTACATATCTATAGACTTCTTTCGCTTGCTCCTGTGTCATCAAAAAATATTAAGACTCTAACTTGGTAGTTTTACAAAAAAATTTTTAGAAATTTTATGAAAGTTGCTGTCGGAATTATTTACGACATTTTTTATAGATGTACGCAGTAGAGAATGTTAAAATTGTTAATTGTTCTCATTTTTGGATGTAGTACTGCGAATGGATGATATAAGATGAGCGATTAACAAAATTGTTTGAAGGTTCAATACGTCGTTCGAGTTTTCCAGTGGCAGCTTTTTTCAAAAAAAGTAATTTAAAGTCACTTGACTACAGGCGGTATACAGTTCAATGTTTAAAGTTTGCTGAACATTCGTTTTTTCTTATGATTTTAGAACGAAACTCTATGTTTTGAGGTGATTTATCACAGGTGCGTTACGTGCTCTCATAATATCTTATTAGTATCGGAATACTGCTTCCTCTTTTAAAATTTGATACTATTCTCACATTAATGTTAATAGTTTACTACTTAAATTTATAAAAGTCTCTATCAAAATTTATAATTCAACATTGAACGAAGATACAAGTTCTTACTGGCTTTTATAAATCGTCGAAAAACTGATATTGTGACTTACCAAATAAATATTCAACTTTGCCACTACACTTACATCACACACCAAATGAGTATAATTTCGATTTAACGCATCAAGAGTTTATAGTGTAACAACTTGCAAAAGCAACGGCTCTTAGCAAAAAAAAACATTACGGGCTCTGATAAGATCGTTGAAAATAGTACATTACGATACTAGTGAGCAAGAAAAGTGATTGACGCACGCGTGTCAATCACCTAACCTCTTGCACGTGTGGTGTATACAACTTTTCGACACATCATGCGTAGGGAACGAGGTTATGAGCCATGTAATGTAGCTCTGCAAAGATCTCGACGTACACACGCACTCGCACGAGTGCGTAGCACGAGTTCTAAGTTGCGTGTATAAATCGAGATCTTTAGAGCCACAACAGATGGCTCATGATCAAGGTCCCTGCGCATGGCGTGTCGAAAACTAATATTTTGACACACCGAATAAATATAAGCTTCGCCACTGCACGTAAATCAGGTAAAAAACAGCTTTATGTAACTCAACTACCTTCTATGTCAATGATCCTTCAGTTCGCAAAGTGACTTGAGATTCTTCAGCGTTACGGGCTCTCACTGTTTAGTTTAGGGGGGAGGGGTGAATTTACAAACTTTTCTAGTCTGTAGCACTGTCTTATTATGATGGAGAAATCGAAAAAAGTATGTGCAACATTCTTAAGCATTATACAATACAAAACATCTAAACTAGGATATTTTTTAGAAATTTTATTTTATTTATTAAAGAGAACTTTTTCTAAAAGAAAATTCTGAGCGTGTTATATTTCGGTCCTGCAAATAAAATACTATCCAAGTCTTAAATTCAATTTATTTAAATGATTTACAATGCCTTAAAATATTGTTTATAATAATAGCTTTATGATTTTACGTCATGGAAAAATAAAAAAATCCGTATTTTGCTTCTAGACATTGTCAAAAACTGTAAATTCTCGGGGGTGGCAAAAGCCCGTGTAGCTAATTTAGCCCTGATTTGTAGTTCTTTAACTTAAGCAATACTTTTTATAATCAGTATTTTGTTAAGCTTACATAAAATTCAAGGCAGAATACACGCCTTGAAAATATAAAAATAAATTTTCAAACTATTGCTTTTTTACACGACGTTGTAATGAACTGGAACACAAAACAGACTATTTTAGTAAAATTATCTGTCCATGTAAATTCATACAAACAAACACTATACTTATAACAAAACAATCAATGATTTTTCGCATTATTCATCATCGCCCTTAGGCTAAGACATAGTTTGTTTTATACAAGCACAGTATTCTTAGACATTGGTGCAAACCTAAGTTATGACCAGTATAAATGCATACAATCACTTGGACTTATTTAATCACACCTACGATCAGATTGACAAAGCGAAGGAGAAACAGTTAATTGACCCTCAAAAATCCATAGCACAACAGAAAAACTTGAACGCTCTCCCATCCAAGTTCTAACCGTGATGAATTCTGCTGAACTTTAGTGATCAACGAAGCTGCAACTTTACTGCTGCACCACTATAACCATTAAAAAAAAGGTTTATGGCAAGTCACAGACAACTTTCACTGTGGCGTAGATGATGCAACTTTTTGCATACATGTACTTGCTGATTAATAAAAACTGTGTTCAATAAAAACTTGTAACAATTTTTTTGTTGGTTTCAAGTCAGTTTTTTCACTTCAAAAATCACAAAGAGCATAATTACGTTCAAAACATGGTTTTTCTCCTATTTTTTTTTTTTTTTTTTTTTTTTGCTGTATAACCTCTATAAATATATGATTGTTATTTCCAGACATCCAAAGCTGGAAAACCAGAGGAAAACAAAGATGAACTGACTATTAATTCATTGCTGCATATCTCTCGCGAAAAACCAGCTCAAAAATTAAGTGAAACAAAAATAAGTGTTCTAGAGACTGAACTTAGTAGTTTAAATACGGCTTGAGATGCAGGCTTGGAATCAAATAATTCAGAAAAAAGAATCAAAGAAGTTAAAAAACTATTGACGGAGGAATAGAAAAATTTGAAAAAAATTTAAAATGCTGCTACGAAGGAAAAGAAAAAATTGAAAAAAATTCAAAATGCTGCTGAACGTCAAAAGAAGATCCATAAAACCAAAAAACGAAAGCTTGACGAAATTGCAGAAAAAAATCCTGTAATAGCAGCCACTCTCGCTATTCGAGGTAAAAAAGGGAGGCCAAGAGTTGAAGAGGACCAGACTGATCTGTTAAAAGTATGTTTTGTTTGTTCTACTATATATCTATGATTTTCCGTGAATACTAGAGCAATAAAAAGTCGATATATAGCTGTCAACTATATTCTAACGATTAAAACCGTTTTTCCAGGTTATTTCGGAAATCGCCATACACGGAGGAGCTTCTGAAGATCGTTGTCGTCCAAATTTAATCAGAAGCTGTAGGACTCTGGATGATCTTCGAAGCGAATTAAAAACGATGGGTTACACAATTAGTCGTTCTGGATTATACCTCCGTCTTTTTCCAAAGCGCTCAGATACTATCGAGGGAAAACGTAATTAAAAAAACTTATTTTAACAAAAAATATACAATAACACATTACGGACATACGATCAGATTAGATATTACTGATGATAACAAGATTTTATACGTTAAAAAATTTATTACATTTTTTACTTCCACAATTTAATCAAACTATTGTTTTGAATGGATTTAATTTAGTCAATACAAAACTATTCTATAAATTCCACTAAAAGTTATTAATATACGGTGTATTTTTTTAGAGTGTGCAAGGTATGTGGATTATACCGAACTTCGATAACGTCAGCCAAAACTCGCATGACATTGCACAAAAAAGAGAAGCCAACCAATGAAGTAAGACTTCGACCAAAAAGAATCGCTGCGCAACGTGCAACAGAGTTCTTGTGCATTATGAATAATGAATTAGAGTCTGAGGACGCATTATGGTTGGAAAAAGAAGATATTGATTCCGGCTGCATTCCTAACTTCGACGATTCTGATGACGTTGAGGGATTTTCTTTGATTGAAAACATTAAAAAATTGTATCAATCACCATGGACTCCAATTTGAGAGAAAAATCGAATCTAGATTTCTATGTCAAAAAGTAATATTCAACGTTTCCTGTGATTTAAAATTTATAAGATACATAAAATATATAATAATTTATGATATGTCACAAGTAAATGAACATACATGATGTATTAATATATGTATTCGTCATAGTATGAATATTTATTCGTGAACTAACATTTTTTCGAAATAATTGGAAATATTTAAAAATTCACCTACAGTTTCAAGTAATTAAATTATAAATTAGAGTATTGGAAATTGCCAAGATATTGAAATTTAATGTGATAACGGATGTTAATCAAAGAAAAATTAAAATAAAAGTTTAGCATAAGGTAGCACTATAGTAATCATAAGTTATTGTTATACAAAAAGGCTGATGAATGTATTATGAAAATAGTTAGCTTCAAAATAAATTTTTTTCTAACGTGTAAAATAAATGTCAATGGTAAAAACTATTAGATTCTAAATAAAGTGTGTTATCACGGTTATACATCGGAAGGTCATTACATAGAAAATGTACAACAACAAATAAATTGTTATAACTTGTACTTCCTATTTTACAACAATAATATTAAGTATCAAAATGTACATGTGATCGGTTAAGCAACAGCTGAAAGACTCTTTAAATTTGTACATCATTTTTCATCATAAATTAGCGTTGCTAAGCAAACTTCACTTTTCACTGCAATGTTCAATTATATGAATCGCTACAATTATATGAATATGTTGCAAACACAGAACCAGTGGTTTTATGTCAATTTTTAAAATATCGTCAAAAAATACTGTCCAGAAGGAGCTAAGGATCTTTATATTTTGTTTTCAAAGACTTTAACATTTATAGTATTTAAAGAAATTCAATTTAAAAAAAAGAAATTCAAATAGAAAATTTACAGAAAAACCCAATCTATTCAGAAAACAAGTATTTATGAATTTCATAAGCCTCTGTTAAATCTTTATTGTAACAGTTGACTTAAGAAGCTCACAAAACAGAAACGGAGTCTCAAAAAAATACTAACCTTAATCTAAAGTAAAAAAAGCGAATTTGATGTGTTTTGGGAAATCATCCAAAAAAAATGATAATTGAAAAACTAATATTCTAATACACTAGTACTGCAGTAATCATGAGAATAGCGAAAAAAACAATTATTCCAAGTTTCTTTTATTTAACACATACACTTTTTCTAATGCTACTTATGTTAAAGTAGTACAATATGTTAAAAGTAATCAGATCAACAAAAAAAGTCAAGTTTGTTGCTATTTCAAAGAGCTGCTGTTCCCTCAACATAATTTGATAGTAAAATAAATATGTTCATTACAATTTTTAACAAAAAAGGTTTTACAAAGTGAAACTGAAGATTTACGAACTATTAAGCAAATGATTTAATTTTATCAAGTTTGCAGTCAATATGTGTTAACCATTAGACTTGACTGTTTGATAAGTTTGTACTTTTTTATATTTTGCGTATGTAATTCCTTAATTTATACATTTATTTTGACGTATATGCTCATAAAGTCAGATTCGTCAACACTGGGACTATGTAGAAAATCCAGGTTAAATTAAAACCTAAGTTCACTTAAAAGTGTTTTTGTTTGTTTGTAAATGCGCAGGCTTTTGGAACGTTTGTATTACAACAACCACCGTGTATACGTATAATAACCAATTATATGCAAGAACAGCGTGCGTAGCCATTAATCAAGGTTGGAGAGGTACAATATAATATCTGCATGTTAATGTACACGAAGTATGCTATAAGGAAAGCCCCTCTTTAGTTAGTCCGTGAAGTCCCCCTTAGTTGCGAACTATAAGAATGTAATTATAGCATTTTTTTGCCATAATGTTTTTTCATTTAGCAACTACCACCTTTATTAATAATAATATTCTTGTATCGTTCAAGACGTTCGAATCTCCCACCCTTTTTTCTATTGGTAAACAAGTTTTTAAAAAGCGTAGTTATCAATTAGTTTCTGTAATAAATCCCTCATTTAGTTCATTAACCTTAACTTATTCTCCATGACCTTTAGTTTCTTTCCTTTTCTTCTTCCGCACGTATCCAGCTGTCTACTAAAAGATACAGTCTCGTTGTTATCAATGATTCTAAACGTAACGTTAAAGAGTTCTTATTTTCTGCTTCAATATTAAAACAAATATTTTAATTAATATATCTGAGTAAATAAAAAATTTTACAAAA
This sequence comes from Copidosoma floridanum, assembly GCF_000648655.2. The sequence goes on from NW_019384181.1 coordinate 709,960, forward strand.
CAAAATCAAAGATTTACAAAATAATAAGATCAACAAAAATTCGTCAAGTTCTCTGAAATCATCGTTAGACTACCTTACAATCATTAAAATACTCAAATAAGACAGATATTTTATTGCAGAACAAAATAACTCAAAAGGTATCTAAATAGTGTACATAAGAATTTTATGAATTGTATATAATTATATTTTGTTAAATAAATTAGTTGAAAAGTGTTTAATTCCGGTATATTCATAAATCTTCTCCGAAAAAGTTACGAACGTTTCGCAATACTAGAAAAACTTAAAATGATTATAGAAAGGATAATATCTAGTAAAAATTATAAGTATAACGCTATTAAATTATTAAAAAACTTGTCTAAACATTCTTGAACAAATATCGGTTTTTTTCTGATTTTCTAAAACTTTGAGCGTCTTTATTCTTCTATCTCCNTACATAATAATTTATGATATGTCACAAGTAAATGAACATACATGATGTATTAATATATGTATTCGTCATAGTATGAATATTTATTCGTGAACTAACATTTTTTCGAAATAATTGGAAATATTTAAAAATTCACCTACAGTTTCAAGTAATTAGGAGTGTGATGTGATCTCCAAGAGGAGGGGGTTGAGTCCTTTCGACAACGTGTGACACAGGAGGAGGGGGGGTTAAAAGAAGGCTGAAAACGTGTGACGTTTTATATGCACGACCCCTTAGTGCTGCTACTAATGTCTTCCTTGAATATTTAGAAGTTAAAGAATTTCACCGAAATTATTTTGATAATTTTATCATATGCATCTTGTTCTATTAAATTATTTAATTTTCAAAAATACAGCAAAAATGATCATACATGTATATTGATTTATCATAGAAGTCAATGACCCCTACAAACAAAATACCAACACGATTTTTTTGCCATATAGTTATTTATTTATTAGCATGTAGTTATTATTTTATTTATTTACTTATAAATGCAAGTTTACTTGGGCAAATTTAAGTTAGGCTTTTTTTTCGTGACCGTCGTCTGACTGTTCTGTACTCAAATAAGTAACAGGATGTTGCAGTATTGCCAAGTTGCTTGGGGCGTCTCATGCACACATTTCAGTAATTCTACTTCCTGTTAAAAAAATGTTACGCCTAAACTAATTGATACACTCATTTCTTCTCAAATTTCTGAGGGTAATATGGGATGAGGGTAATAGATTAGAAATTGTAATCAGTTTATTTTCTATTTTAAATAGAATAATTGGTGCAACATATTTCAAAGACATTTATAAATATTAAGAAAAAAAGACAGTCGTTTAAAGATGCTGTCATGACTATAGGCTTTATTTATCGTCATTCTTAAATCGATAATACTTTTGAAGAGAAAATTACCTTTAAGCTATTTAAATAATTAGGACAATTTTTTGCATAATTTTAGATTCCGTTAAATATTGAGTGCAATAAAATACAAAACAAAAACAAAAAAGTACTACAAAAGATTTTATTTAGTAAAGAATTAATCGCGCTCTTTTATATATGACCTAAATTTTGGAAATAGAAGATCAGTGATGTAAATATTTTAATCTACCTATAACGTAAAAAATTAAAAATACACAAAAACCTTACGTGCAGAAAAATATCTTACAGTAAAGAAAGGTTTGGCTCATCGTATGTAAATTTAAATTATGTAAGAAAAATATTTTATACACCTAGCCAAAGAAATAATAAAATTATTTTTTTGACCGTTCTAAAGACTTACAAAAACTTTATTATATGAGACGTTCGGTTATTATTTCATTCTTCATGGTAAAAAAAATTTGTCGACGGCTTGGACTTAAATAGCATCAGTATTGCTTCTGAAAAGCAAGACAAGTCATGAAACTTTTAAACTTCTTTTGATAGAAACAATACCGAAAGCGTGTTCTTAGAATCCAAGAAAAATAACAAAAATCATGAGAAGATAATTCGATTATTTAGGATGGAGCTATAATGATTCCAAAAAAAGTTTGTTTTTTATATACATACATACATATATATTTAGCAAC
>NW_019384181.1:729839-756999 GCF_000648655.2 Copidosoma floridanum
TAAAAGCGGCATAATCATTGTCTGCATTACTTGGAACTGCTGTCCAACCACTGTGAGAATCTGGCAAATATACTGGCAACGGGCTCTTCTTGACTGCTGTGAGCCGCTGCCTAACCACCCCCCAGTGGCACCAGCTTCAGCGGCAACCTTAGAATCTAGCAGAAGCACTGCCTCCCCACGCCTAAAGCCTCGAATCCAACGTTATCACCATTGATTGATCTTTACAGCCAATTGAACATCCTTGGAGAGAATTCTCGTCCACACTACTTTCATTTCGCTGTTTAAAGCTGCTAATCTGAATCTGCCAGTTTCAACAATTGTTAAATTGTATCGTTCCAGCCACTGCCATAGTGCAGGTCATGTCAAGCGAGAACCTGGCTTAGGCTTAGATCGGTTGATCCAGGAGGATGATTTCGAGAAGTCGCGCACCTCTTTTTATATACTATAAGCTACTTTCTTACTTGCAATGCTCACCAGAAACTAGGAGTGGCCACCTAATAAGTAGTAGGTGGTACTATTAAGCCTACAGTTTGAAATTGGAGCTGCACGCGAAACTCAAAAATCAAATTTATGTAAGATGATTGAATTTAATGTGTAGTCGTTATTTTATTAATTAATAATCAATAATATTACACCCCAGACAGTATTCTCAAATTCCCTTGCTGGCTACCCACCAATTCACCTGCTACCTACCAACGGCCTCTCTTGCTGTCTACTTATTAAATTCCTTGCTACTGACTGACTGCCCTCAACACTCAACCTTAATCCTCTCATCTTCCCTGCTCTTCTATCCTATAGGCCCAAACTAAGAGGGGTGCTTGTATGCATAGCTGTATACTATTGTAAGTTTAGTTTTATTACATAATTACTATTTCTCCTACTCACTTTTCACTCTAGGCAGTGTACACATATACATATTTCCACATATGCATTATTCTCTCTTATAATAGTTGTTTAAGGTTTAGCATTTTCTCAAGTGCTACTCATGTTACATAATAACTTACAAGTATAATTCAAAAATTCTTTTATTTTTTCCTTTTTTTTTGTTAGTTTTGCTCTACAAATTTTTTCGCTATTATATATTTCATTTCATATTTCTTCTTTCTTTTACATATAAAGGCGTTATTCAACTGATGATAATAATAAAAATTTTATTCTTCTTTTTTTTTATCACTTACGTGCTCTTTTGTTTATTGCCTAATCTGCAGTATATATATATTTTTAATAATTACTCATTTTATTAATTTTATTTGTTAATTTAATATAAACCTAAGCTGACTGATCTTTTCGTGGCCAATCCCTTGGCAATTTGATGATCAGCGATTACAGTCCTGTAGAATTAATCACCACTCCGTCCCTTGCGATAGTGTTTCAGGTTTGTCTACCTGCAAATATTTTTGACAGATTTCGTATCATTAGGGTCCCCCCTTTTAAAAAGGCACTTTGATGAAAAAAATTTTACAGAAGAAACAGAAAGTGAGTAGCGTAACTGTACTAAATTTTTCATACAATGTACCAGGGTAAGAATGTGATCTGCAGAATCACAAACTTTTATGAATGATTTTTTTCATCAGGTGATTAAATATATATTTATATTTTTTGCGCCCCTTTTACTAATATAAGTGCTTGATATATATTTAGTTCTCATTTTTTGTTTTCTGACTTTCCTGTGTAAACAATGCTTATACTAGTTTTCTTATTAAATATTATTGTAACGTCATTATTTCTATTATATACTTTAGTGGACTATAAAGAATGTGTTTGTAGCTTCTGCGGTTAAGTCATCTTTATGTGCGCTTTTTTTGAAAAGTGTTAATTGCCAGTGCTCTCACAGTTATTTTAAACAATTTTTTTGTTTACACCTGAGACTGCGTGTATTTTTTGATAGGAAAATCATAGGCAGTTCATTAGAAGTTTTAGTTAAAAATTAAATGGTTTTAATTTCTTCAATAAAAGGTTCATGTTTGCCGCCTTAGTATTCCTTCTTTAACAATACTTAAAAAACTTGGGTTCTTACTCTTGACTTTTGTCAGTATTTAACGTTTTTTCGCACTTATGTTAATGTTGTTTTTTTTATAGGGCTGACATTTTCTAACGATTGGATATGCTGTTCCAGTATCAGGTTTGCCCAATTATTCCTACAATTTATAGCTTATGATCGATGTGTGTTTTTTGGAATTTCATTATAGGTGTATCTGCTCTTAGAATGTTCTGAGTTCGTTTATGAGATAGATGTACTATTTTCTTGAAGATTATTTTTTTCAGAGAAATACGTATGAACATGTACACACACTCACATATATATATTTTTAATAATTACTCATTTTATTAATTTTATTTGTTAATTTAATATAAACCTAAGCTGACTGATCTTTTCGTGGCCAATCCCTTGGCAATTTGATGATCAGCGATTACAGTCCTGTAGAATTAATCACCACTCCGTCCCTTGCGATAGTGTTTCAGGTTTGTCTACCTGCAAATATTTTTGACAGATTTCGTATCATTAGGGTCCCCCCTTTTAAAAAGGCACTTTGATGAAAAAAATTTTACAGAAGAAACAGAAAGTGAGTAGCGTAACTGTACTAAATTTTTCATACAATGTACCAGGGTAAGAATGTGATCTGCAGAATCACAAACTTTTATGAATGATTTTTTTCATCAGGTGATTAAATATATATTTATATTTTTTGCGCCCCTTTTACTAATATAAGTGCTTGATATATATTTAGTTCTCATTTTTTGTTTTCTGACTTTCCTGTGTAAACAATGCTTATACTAGTTTTCTTATTAAATATTATTGTAACGTCATTATTTCTATTATATACTTTAGTGGACTATAAAGAATGTGTTTGTAGCTTCTGCGGTTAAGTCATCTTTATGTGCGCTTTTTTTGAAAAGTGTTAATTGCCAGTGCTCTCACAGTTATTTTAAACAATTTTTTTGTTTACACCTGAGACTGCGTGTATTTTTTGATAGGAAAATCATAGGCAGTTCATTAGAAGTTTTAGTTAAAAATTAAATGGTTTTAATTTCTTCAATAAAAGGTTCATGTTTGCCGCCTTAGTATTCCTTCTTTAACAATACTTAAAAAACTTGGGTTCTTACTCTTGACTTTTGTCAGTATTTAACGTTTTTTCGCACTTATGTTAATGTTGTTTTTTTTATAGGGCTGACATTTTCTAACGATTGGATATGCTGTTCCAGTATCAGGTTTGCCCAATTATTCCTACAATTTATAGCTTATGATCGATGTGTGTTTTTTGGAATTTCATTATAGGTGTATCTGCTCTTAGAATGTTCTGAGTTCGTTTATGAGATAGATGTACTATTTTCTTGAAGATTATTTTTTTCAGAGAAATACGTATGAACATGTACACACACTCACATATATATATTTTTATATATAACAATTTTTTTGGTCCCATTTTAATCCAATCTCATTATATAAACAAGTTTTTAAGACTTTCAGACGACTCTTATAGTTAAACGATGGTCAAATTCTTTTCGCTGCTGATTTTGTTGGTAGGTAAAAAATATTGGGATCCTCATAAATAAAGTAAAAGAGAGACTTCAGCTAAGAATCTAATAAATAAAAATCAAGATTGCAACCTTATGTCTTCATACTTTCAAGCAAAATAATTAAAAAATATTTTTTTTCTCGAAAATTCACATGTCTTGCATTCCTTAAAATCTACTAATCACACAGATCTCAAGTGGGCCACATCCACCCCTAAACGTACTTAAAAATATGTTGTGGTTAACTTTTTTTGCATTGTTAGTTACATTTTTCGTGTAATTCTTGTTATTTTTTCCAATAATTCTTTCTTTTCACATAAAAACATATTAATTTTTTATTTGCCTATATTTTTTTTGGTAAGCATTCAATTTTATTATTATAAATAATATCTCTTATTTCTTCTAATAATTTATTTTTAAGGGTTGCAAAATAAGATAGACTCATGATTTTTACAATTACTCGTCTTTCCGAATCTCATCATATCGTAAATGGGTTGCATGCATGTAATATTTATCATGATATTTCATGTTATTTGTCAGTATTTTTATTATTTACTATTTTTGCGTATTCTGTTAGTGTTATGAGTTATTTTTTACTTATTTGTTCTTTTCCTATTAAATATTATCATATTTAACGCGGTGCTTTGGGGGTCCGTGACATTAAAACAAAATCACTTTTTTATTTACAATGACATAATTACATGTTTATGTGTATTCCATCACCATATATAGCACTACATTAATTTATCAGCGTTACTAATATATTATTTGATACTTCTTTTTATTACGATTGCTTTCATTATTATTATCATTATTATTATTATTATTATTATTATTATTATTATTATTCATGATTGTATTGTCGTTTGACCTCCGTAGGTTGTCATAAGTTAGTGGTTTCGAGTCACTTTGAGGGTCTCGTGGTGGTGGTAGTGGTTTAGGTAAAAGCGTATTCCTTTCCTCGTAAGGGCGTTCGTATATAAAATGTTTCTTGTCAAATTCAACTTTCTTCTCTTTTGAAATGTTTTCTCTATTCTTTAAATTATTTCTTTATTTAGAGGGCTGCTTATGCGTCACCAAATTATCCCTTATAATTTCCAGCGTACCTCTAAGTAATCAATCCATGGTAGTATCAGATTCTAATTCATCTATTCTGAGGCCCAGCTTTTGTTCCAAATTTCGAAGCTTTACATCTTCTCGAATTTTTGCTTAATCATTGTCTATAGAATAGTCAAGTATCGGACCAACATTTTTGTTTATTTCAGCACCATTTTTGCGCTCCTTTTATTTTGTATGTACGGTAGTAAGCTATTTATTCGCTTTCTATCATTTACTTTCTTACTTACGGGTCCAACCTATTCCTTTTTTGGCGTCAGTCGGTTCGATTCAACCTTACTCGATATATTTAGTTACTGTTTGTTATTCTCATAGACCACATCGTACACGTAATCATCTGAGTCCCTTTATCTTTTTTTATTTTCGTTTTTGCTTTGTATAACTGCAAACGCATTCGTTATCTCTGGGGTATTTACTGGTGTAAGGATTCTTTTTTTTTTATGACCACTTCTGCTGCTAAGCTTGCCTGGGTTTGCTGGTAATCTCAGCGCATTTCTGCACCAAAATTTATTTTTTATATTCCCTAACTTGTCCAGTTAATTATCACACTTGCTTAGGCTAGTTTTAATCCCTAATGTTTTGCTGGTTCATGTCTCCTTTATATGGCTGTCAGTGAGTCACAGTTCAGTGTAATAATTTTTTTTGACACTTTTTTTATTTGTGGCGTTACTAAAAAGTTTGGCAGGTATCTATGCAACTTATCTAGTTGTATTTACGAATTTTGCATTGTGCACTTCGGTCGTGCATTTAGTTTTATGCAAGGTGTGCTTGTTATTCCCATACTTTTTACGTATTTTTTTTTTTGCGCATGCAGGCTAATTTATCATCTACTAGCCCATGTAGTAAAAATTACTTTCCATTTGAACCGAATGACGTTAAAGTTTTTTGTTTCGTCGAGTAAGTTATGTTGTGTGCTCGTATGACTCAATATTTTAGATCCAAAATTTGTTTCTTCCTGTAAGTGCTTTTTTAGTACCATCTGCTGCTTGCCACTCTGACTCTGAGTTTGTATCGCACTTCCCACTCAATGTAGCCTTATCTAAGTTATGGTACTTGCATAGCTTTTTCCTTTTTATTGTATTGTCTGAACTGTCCAAATCTGAAATATCTATTCACTTTTTTTTTTTCTATTACCATATTTTTCTCTTTAAGTGCGCACTTAAAATTTGCACAGGCACACAGTTAAATGAAATCGACCTTTTGGTGATGAAATTCTATTTCTCCGTCAAATTTTAGCAAAAAAAAAAAAAAAATAAATAAATGCAGCCATACTGCTGGAGATAAATACAATAATATTTTACTGCAGAAGTTAGGTTGCCATGTGACTAAACTTAATGGTGGACTTAAAATGTCAGATCACCAAGAAATCGTGTAAAACAAGAATTTTGTTTTGCTATAAGAGTTGTAATATATACATTTCTAAGGCCATTGAGAATGAATATATAGTCAGAGAGTAAAAATTTAAAATGCTAGATGCAATATGTCAAACGCTACAATTAGGAAACTTGATTTCTTCAACAAAACTGTACACAGAGGGATTTTTGAGGTCGATGAGTGTAAATATGGAGTTAAAAAATAGAAATTCAAAACGGTAGATCAAACACAGCGGTCAATTATATTAAAAATCTCGAACTCTTTAACAAAATTGTACATAGGGAGGTTCTTGGCATAAGTAATTATGAATATCGTCATCGAGTTAGCGAGAATAATTGCAAAATGGTGAGTCCTACTCATGATCATCTAATGCATGTCACTACTTCAGTAAAGTCACCAGCGTCAATAACTTTTTGGACATTGTTTTCTAATGAGGTGGAGATAAAAAATAATAGCACTACGTATATTCATGAGAAACGTTAACATTATCAATACATTCAAGAACATTGTGTGCAAATACAAACACGTACACACACACACATGCGTGCGCGCATATATATATATATATATATATATATATATATACATGACTCTTAAAAAAATATTTGAACAGTCTCTACAATTTATAGGCTTCTTTTTATACTAATCATGCCCATCCTGTCCAGAAAATACTATTTTCTAGGTGTTAGAGGTTTGAATCTAGAGACATTTGAAGTGGAAATTGAAACAGCTACTGTCATCAATAATGTATAAAGTCTTTACCGGTCAATGATTACAAGCACAAAAAAAGGTTCAGGACGGATAACACTAAAAAATAGTGTAACGCCATACTGAGCCTTGTCAGAAGATATGGACCAATTACGAATTTAGATGTAGACGAGTAGAATGGTGTGAATGAAAGAAAATAATTCTGACATTGCCAGGAGCACTGCCCACATTTTACTAGCAGATGTAAAGAATTGTGGTAGGGTGTAAAAAAAATAAATAAAAATTGTTACATGGACGAGGAACCAAAAAAAAAAAAAATAAAAGACGAAGAAAAATATAATAAAAAAGTGGCATACAACAATTATCATCGTCAGTAAGAAAATAGTGCGAATTTTCGTAAACAGCAAAGAAAATTAAAGCAGAAGCCCTTATAATAGGGATCATCGCAACAAGAGAAATGAATATAATTACAATGATGATAACTATTATGATAATAATAATAATCGATAATTCTACTATGACAACCGTAGAAATTATTATAGGAGAAATAATTGTAACAAATAAAATATGGGGGTAAGCAACTTGAAAACCGATCATTTAAATTCGCAGGAAGTTTGACCCAATCCCCAATCGTTGACCATGAACAAACAATAAATGATAGATCACGAATGTTTGAAATCACAGTGGATAAAAACAGCCTAAAATGTTAGAGACTCATGCTATGACGTGTATAGATAGACCCATTACCAACCAAGGTGACTTGAGAATCGACTGATTATTAGAGAAAGTAATAAACTTGACTAGCTGACACGCACAGAACGTCAAGAGAGGAAGCTCATAAATTTTTTACAAAATACGTAAATAACAGTGCAGCTACTAGAAAAAATTGAAGAAAAATCTAATGCTTAAGAGAAAAAAAGACACAGATAGTTCAGACAGTGAAAGTTAATATATCCAATATCAGACCTATACTGGGTGTTTTCCACAATGGTCACCAGCAAGTAATTTTGAGTTGTGCTCTTCGTTACTGTCAGGTCAGTAAGTCAACTACCTTGAATTTACTGGCGCTCTTTTCCGTAATCTGGCCAGTAAAAACAGCAGATAACAAGAATAGCAATAAGATCTTCACGTTTTTTTTTTGACTTTAACGTCATCTGCTGTTTTTACTGGCTAGATTACGGAATAGAGCGCCAGTAAATTCAAGGTAGTTGACTTATCGACTTGACGGTAATATAGAGCACAACCCAAAAAAGTTGTTGGTTATGATTGCAGAAAACGTCCACTACCGTCAGCGGGTTTAGGTAGACCTTCTACACACACACACACACACACACACACACACACACACACACACACACATACACACACGTGTATATATAGGTCATTCTACTAAAAGCGGCATATTTCGAGGGCTGGAATGGACAAACACTTAAAACGGAATTTTAATTTTTTTAAACAGTTTTTTGTATTGTTTGTGACTAAAATAAGCTAAAATTGTTTGGACTCTGCTAGATTAGCACAAAAAGTTTTTTAAGACTTTTTTTTTATTGTTTTTTTTTAAATAGTAACGTTACAGGTTAGAAAAATCATCTTAAGATCATGATTATACTACTTACAATAAAAAGTTTCTGTATCCTTGCACTTTTACGATGTACAGAGTCCTTACAATTACATACTATACTGTTTAAATCGACAATAAAACAGGACACAAAGATATGATGTGATTCGTTCAAAAAAAGGAGCGTTGCAGGTTCGAAAAATCGTCTTAAAATCATGATGATACCACTCACAGTGAAAGTTTAACTTTATTCTTATCTTGTACGATGTAACGTGTCTCTAACATAATGCACAATACTATTCCAGCCAATAAGCTAAGACTTAGTAAAAATACAATGCGTTTTATATTGTTACGGGATAACGTTACGGCCTCTTAGCAAAAAAAAGAGCGTTGTAAAGTCGTCAGCTCACAGCTCAATTCAAACTCGCCACTTTCCGGGTCTCTTCCAAGTCTATAACCGAACGCTTTGAAAAGTTACATAACATTTCTTAGCATTACGGGCTCTTCGTTTTTATTTTAGGGAGACACAATCTTCAAATTCGCAAGCCTGTAGAATTGGCTTAATGGAGAGAAATAATCGGAAAAAATTCCAGGAACATTCTCAACCTTTACAGAATACAAGACGCCATAATTAGAATATCCATTTCCGATTGCGTGCGTTTGTGAGAGTGTTTTTCGTTGAAATTACAAGTTTGGAAGATTTCGGTCCCGCAACTTCAACAGCAGCCAACTCTAGGATATAACTTTTTTTGGCTGTTTAAAATGCGTAAAAATGTTGTTTGCGCTCATTTATTTAAGATTCCATACAGTAGAAATATAAAAACTTCCAAGTTTTGATTCCAGGTGTCGTCAAAACTGCAAATTTTCGAATGAGACATGAGTCCGTATCGCTAATTTAGCCCCTTTTTTGGATCTCAAACTGAAGAAATACTTTTTTGTGGTCTAAATTCTGTTGTAACTTTAAAACTAAATATTTCTTAAATAACTAAAAAATTTCCAAATCAATATTTCTTCAAACAGCTTTTTAATCGACTGGGACATGAAATATGCCATTTTCAGTGGAGTGACCCATACATATATATGGGTGATTCTGCTCTTACTTGCTAAGATTGACTTGAAAAATTTCTTAAAAAGAAGTTGGTAGAGAAAAATTTTTTTTATGGTGTTTCTACTGTACACAACATAAGTAACAGATATCTAAAGCAATGTAACTATAAAATTTGCTAGTCAAAAATTGTACGATATTTTATAAAAGTCTGTTTTCATCGATTTTCTAAAAATTGTATCACTTTCTAGCACGTGTAGCTCCTTCAATAGTTCAAGTATTCTTACTGGGCTAAAATGAAAGCTGAAATGAAGACTTATTGATTAAAAAAAATTTTGTTCAATTTTGTGCCTTCATTCAAAAGTTACAGCTGTTTCAATTATAGCGTAAATATCGCCAATAATGTGATTTTGGCTAAAATTTAGTATTTTTCATAAAATCACTACAACTTTACATTCGGGGCATAGAATTCAAAGGCTTTTATTTTAATCGTTAGGACTGTGTTTTGACTTTTATTTAAGCCCAGATAAAGCCACCTAATGGAGTGCACTACTTGGCTACCAACGTTGGAAGCAGCACCACCATTTTTTCATTTATGTAGCGAAAAAGGGGCAATTAGACGAAACCCCGAGATATTTATCTCGTCTTTTAGCGCAACAGTAATAAAAAAAAATTTGGCTAGGATTGATTGCTCTAAAACAAAAAAAACGGCACTTTGAGGTGAGGTAAGGTTAGAATAAAAAAGTTCGGAATGGAATTTTCAAAGTTTGTAATGCTCGTACGACTCATGGACGTATTAAAATGACTTGTCCACCCATAATTTATTTACTAGCCTCAAATTCAATAAGAAACTGTTGCTTGCGTACCTGCATACACACACCAAGTGGTTATTCCATGGGGGGTTGGAACGTAATGAAACGTTTGTACGCGCAAAATACGCAAAAAGAAGGGCTTGGCTATTTGAGAGGAAACAACTTCAGGTACTACTATCGTAAAGATTTATTCATTTTAGTCCTATACTTTGAAAAGTGATCATTGGTTAGCATTTCCAACCCGAAAAGTTACTACTTTGAACTGATTTTTGTTAAAACGGCGATTATGGTGCAAATATGCTGACAAAATGTATGCAGTAAAAACTCTTTCGTCTTTGTTGATTTTTGGAGTGACTAAGGTACGAATCTAATAACCAATAGCTAAAGTATATAATGCTAATACGCCCAAGTGGCATTTAAGCCTTATTGTTTACCAGTGAAAGCTTTCATCAGGAAAATTGAGTTGTGAACATGGGTTGGAATGGAAAATTTGAATCTAACTGATCGATTATCTCAATGAAGGGATCAATATATTGGTATAAGATATGTATCAAGTAAAGTCGACAACAATTAACACAATTTGACATTTTTAAAGTTCTTTATTACGGCATGTGAGTATGAGTACCGGATACGATCTGAGCAAGTTAAACAGAATCACCCACGTATAAACGCTACGTTTTATGCTCATACGAGCAAGAAAATCTTCATAGTAAAAAAGGACTGCTTTGATTTAAAGATAAAAGTTAATAGCAGGTAAAAAGTGAATATAAAAAGTGTGACAGATTGAGTACGCCAAACACTAGGGTAAATAAGGATACCCCTTAAAAATTTGATATGCATCCTGCACGTAGTTTCACATGACTTTCCCATAGAAGTGGGAGGTATAATAGGATAAGATATTTGAAAGTTGTAGGTTGTTAGATTCGTGCCACTGCAAACGCTATTAAGTCTCGCGGAAGCGTGACGAGGTAAGTTTGAGAAACGAGATGAAGCCTCAGTGACCGTGCCACTATTGACTTCAGATTTGCGTACTCGAATTTTCAAATACCAAAAATAAAGTATTTTTGCCAGCATGTCTGATCTATTTCAATGCGATTCAGTCTCTGTAATCCTACTCCACAGTTGTACTAAAAAATATAGGTTGAAAAGTCATAAGGACAACGAAAACAAGATATGTGTATCTCAAAATGTTCTAAACAAGATTTTTTCAGGCTCAGTCTCCGAGAAATGGTCTTATCGTTAACATAGCTGCCAGCCAAATTCTTTCTGTCTATAATTGGGATTGGCGTGTTTTTAAAATCAAGCAGAGCTGCCAAGAGTGTGATATTGGCTACTGGTACCTCTAAACTTCACAGTAGATAGCATGCAGCGTTGGAAGTTCTCAGTTTCTAAGATGGTAGAGCGCTCGTTTCCCACCTGGAGGGCTTGGGCTTGAGATTCCACTCTGTCACTTCGTCCCATGAATTCTTTTTTATTCCATAAATGTGATTTTCACGTATACCTTTAATTACTCACTATTATACATATACGTTCTTTATATTTATTGTATCTAACATAAATTTTTTTGAAAATTTTTCTTACTTGTGTTAGTATTTTCAGAAAAACATTAAATATTTTTAAAATTTCATTTATACAAGCAATGTTTAATGACTGACATTCTTAATGTCTTATTTTGAAATAAAATCTTAGCAAATATACATTGGCAACAGAAAATTATTATTTCATTACAAAGTTCTCAGTAAAAAATCATAAATACATTCTGATTGTAAAATCTTATTTTGTAAGCATTTGTAATATTTTTACTTAAGATTCTTTTTTTTTAATGTAACACATAATTCATTTTAATTTCATTTAAAGTAATCTAGTAGATACGTCAAAAGTATCTTTCAGATTTGATAATTTTAGTAGCTTTTTTGAAATTGCTTAAAACTCTTTTTGTTAAAGATGATAAATCGTAGTAATGAACAAATAAAATTAACCAAAATTTTTCATTATTGCCATAGCGTTAGGGTAATGCTGTTGCATACATCTAGGTCCAGCATCGTTAAATAATAGTAAAATAAGGAGGACTTCAATTTTCTATTTTTCTCAAAATTGCAGAAAAAATTGGAAGCACTATTTAAAATGTTATCAAGTCATTCTTAATGATATTGCATACATTAAATTTCTAGTTAAGTGATACTGTGTACTGCAATTAAATAACAATTTATTTCCAATCGTCTTTTGTTGCATCGTTAGTATACATATTTATTAGTGGAACCATAACACCTTGCACGCTTTGTATTCCAACTCCTTAATGAGTTTTTTTCTCCAAATAAAGTTTTCTAGGGGAGTTGCTCAATTTACTAAAAAAACAATTATAATGAAGATATAAGACCTAATAATGAAATTTTTTATAGGATGCCTAGAATATAAAAAAATTTTTTTCCCTGAAAGTGTACGCAGTAAAATAAAATACCTTGTGTAAAGTTTCTTGCTACCTTTTTTAGAAATAACTTCAGACACTGAAACTTTTTAGAGTTAAAACGGAGCACATCGAAAAAAAATTAGTGACCTGCATAGGCTATACTATTTTTAGTATAAGAAATTGTGAACTTAGGATTAAACTATAAATACTACAAATTAATATATACTTTGAATGGCTACTTTCAAGTAAATAGATCATATATAAATTTTTTTTTTAAGTTAAAGAGGGTAGATGGTATTGGGATGTGTGTTATTAATTAATTATGAATTAAGCTTTGCGCGCTTGTCTTCTACTATTTATGATAACAAAATAATTATATATAGTATGGCTGTAATATAATAATAAAGAGATGTAGAAAACTGTGTTTTTTATTCTTCGCCTTTAAGCTTCTCAGAAACATACAATAATGTATTTACCATGTATCTTCCTACATTATATATTTGTGAGGGCATGACTTTTCTGATTACCTCCTGTACCACCTATCACTACTCATTGCCTCTTGGAGTTCAAATAAAAAAATTTTATTACGTCTATTCTCGTTTAAAATCCTATAGAAGTATACTTACAACCCACCAAGCTGCTCCGTTGCCACATTGCACAATTTTTTAGCCTCCTCGTGGGCCCCTGCAAAATGAGAGAAAGTTCTGAAGATTTTTTCGTTATTTCAATCAAATAACATTTTTTGTTATTCTCTTATGATTCTTATACCCCCTTGCGTTGACTCTTGCCATCATCACAGACCTCCTGTATGTATAAAATCTCCTCCTGTGATAATTTATTTGTTTTCTAATATTATGTGTACGTTACATACATCACGCAAAGTTCTGTCTTTCTTCGTTTGTACAAGAATACTATTATTGATTTTCTCATGATAACTCTAATTGAATATAATGAAAATATAATAACACTGTACATAGCTCTACAGATTTTTTACGAAATTATTTTTAACAGAAGCGGATAACTCAATAAGTCTAAAAGGACTCAACACCGATATTAGAAATTATTTAGATTTTACTAGATCTGTTGCAGAAAAAAAAATTCTAATGAATAATATGACGTAAGCAAACAGTAGTGTAAAAAACGCGTAAGAAGAATAGAATATTAAAAACATGATTTTGTTTATATTCAGATTGGTAACAAGATGAAAAATTATAGATCCAGTCTGGAAAAGTACATTAAAAATAATGAAAAATCTATCAGAATCTCTTAGCAAAATACAAACTGGTGCGAAAAAAAACACATTTTTCTCAATCATTGAAATTCCTGAGTTTCTGCGCACAAGCCGAGTCCCTAATCCACTCTGCTACGAGCGATTTCTATAAAAAAAATCAGTTACTTTCTCTTGTAGTGTAGTGTGATTTTATTTAAAATTTAAATATGTATTTAGTGCTTATTAATAAGTTTGGATTAATAAGAAATAACATCTATTAATACATTATTTATATAACAAACCACTTTTTGTATTGAAAAGAATTTTTTTTTAAACGTAAAAAATAGTATCTTTAGCAGAAGATCTTATACACATAATAAGTATTTTTTTTATTGACTACACAGGCACAACAACAAAATTATCTGAGTTTGAGACAAAACCCGTAAGCTTATCGGTTTTTAGGTGCGCTGAATCCAAATTCGAGGTCAGATTTGATCCATCACCCTCAGGTTTTTCCCTAGCTAGGGATAAACCTTAGGTAATTGCGTAATCCATATTTACTGTCATAATCTCGGAGAACCATGTATTGAGACGTTGCCTAACTCAGAGGCTTACACTGAGTTAATGTAAAATGAGATATACTTATGATAAATAACACTTGGAACATAATCTCAATACGAAAGAAAACTCTAAGATATCGAAGAATTTATTAATTCTTCATTTCCAAACGCAACCCTAGTGTTTAAGTTTTTGAGTGCGCTGAATCTGAGGCCAGATTTAGTTTATCACCCTCAGGTTTACCACTAGATGAAGAAAAACCTTGCCAATATCATAAATAAGTTATTTACGTGGCTCTGAGGTTGCCTTATCTCTAAACTAAATTCCAGACAATAAGAAGATTCTGGATTCTATTGCAGTGGTCTCATATTACATGAAACTGTGGAGTACCTTCATTTGAAGCTTTTACAGTTTGGAATAGGTAAACTTCTCATCAAAGAAGATGAAAATCTGAAAATTCCTGCTACCATGGCATTTTATGGGGACGATGACAACGGCTCCAATGGAGATGTGTAGAATGATTTGCTTCCCAGAATGTTATGGCAACGAAGCCAGCGAAGGCACGCTGCCCTGCAGGGGGACGTTTGGGTGCGAGAATGATGCCGTAGGGTATCCAATGACGAGTTGACATTGTCCTCGTCAAAGTCGGAAAGCCCTTGTACTTAGCCCTGGAGAGGTATGAAGGTTATCACCTCCAGGACAGTGGACTAACCTATGATCGGGCCAGGATTCCAAATGTGTGGGATTCTTTATAAATTTGTGGCTACTTCAACTGACAAAAATCAACCTTCAAAATCTACGAATCAACTACTCCACAATTGCATTAGTGGCTTTAATGTTTTCTGCTATGTCTGTGGAAAATTCGATATCCATGAAAATCGGTTTCCTATCTCCGAAGAGATAAGAAAAATCAATAAGGATTGTTTTAGAAGAAATGTAAGAGACTTGAATCATAGTTGGGTTCCATTGTCGATATGTAAGACTTGTAATAACATGTTCATGCGCTGGAAGGCTACAAAAGAGCAAAGAGAAAATATTCAACTCAAAATCAAACAACTAACTCGTTGAAGAAAGCCCCAAGATAAAAGGCAATGTTATTTTTGTAATACAAAAGGATCTGGGTTCAACGTAAAAAATAAAAGTAAAATAGTACACACGGATGTTTTATCAGTTACGAGAGCGATTTAATCCAATCCAATTAATAGGAAACAGAATGAAAATTAACTCTGCCCAATGAGTTACTCAAAAACTGATGACAGGGGTGACGATTAAAGTGAACAGGATGATAGATGGAACGAATCAGAAAGATCTGATGACGAAGATGAACCAGAGGACAAAAAGGAATCTGGGGATAAAGATGGAGACCTTAAACCATACAATGATTAAAAGAAGCCTATTATATTGTATACACAAAAAGCATTGAATGACGTGATAAGAAATATAGGATTCCCTAAAAACGTGGCAGAATATTCAGCTTCAGATCTGAAAAGGAGGAGTATGGTAAAACATGGTATTAAATTAACTATCTACAGAGATAGAGAAAAGAATTTTCGTAAATACTTCGTTGAAGAACGGCCTAAAAAAGGTAAACTAGTCTGCTGTAATAACGTTGAAGGACTCGTTAATACACTGAAGCCTGACATATACAAGTCTGAGAATTGAAGGCTCTTTATCGGCTCGTCAACCCGGAGCTTAAAAGCAGTGATGCTGAATAATTAGAATGTATTCATACTGGTGCCGATCGCTCACTAAACCCAGTTGAAAGAGGAATACATGAATTTGAAATGACTTTTGGAAAAAATTCACTATTCAGAGCACAACTGGCTTGTATGATTTTTGAACAACAATTCAGGTTTATGGGATAGTTGTGATCATGAAAACCACTTTAAAAAATCAAAATAGGATTCCAGACTGACATCTCAAACAGAAACACACAAAATTATCGCTAAGCCACTCGTAGAACCTTCAAAAATTTTGATTCCCCCACTTCACATCAAGCTTGGACTAATGAAACAATTTGTCAAGGCACTTGATAAAAATGAAAATTGCTTCCAATATTTGTGTGAAAAATTCCCTTAAATTTAAGATGCCAAGTGAAAAGAAAGGATTTTTAATGAACCTCAGATACGGAAAATGATGAGGGATCCTCAATTCGTTAGATTAATGACAGGTCCTGAAAAATCTACTTCGCAAAGCTTCCAACAAGTTGTCGAAAATTTTCTAGGTAATAGTAAGAGACATGATTACAAAAAAATAGTTGCAAAACTTGTTACAAACTACGGTAAGTTGGGGTGTAATATAAATTACAAACTTCATTTTCCTGATTTTCATTATTTCCAGAGAATTGTGGAGATTTCAGTGAGGAGTGAGGAGAGAGGTTCCATCAGGATATAAAGGAGATGGGGAGAAGATTTCGAGGCCGTTGGGGTGTCAATATGTTAGCTGACTACTTCTGGACCTTGCTGAGAGAGGATCAAGATAGAAAAAGATAGAGACGGAACCCCCTCTACAGTTCGTTTGACGACAAGAGAAGAAGGTATTATTAAAAAACCATACCGTAATCCGTTTTTCGAGAATAGATAATAACAATTTTTATTCATACAAATTTCTGATTTTGGATCCATATCGATAAGAAAGTCATCATTTTGGATATTGAACAGTGATGGAGACGAAGAGAGAAAGATGCAAAATAGTTGAAATGATATTGACAGAATCCATGGTCATGAAAGATTTTCCTCATTTTGAGGTTATATTCCTAGCGTTGCTCATGATGAGTATACCTCGTTTTATATGAACTCAGTGTAAGCCCTTGAGTTAGACAACGTCTGAGTACCTGGTGCTCCAAGATCATGAGATTAAATGTGGATTACCCAATTATCTAGGGTTTAACCCTTACTAGGGGAAAACCTGAAGGTAATTAACTAAATCTGACCTCGGATTTAGATTCAGTGCACCCAAAAACCTATAAGTGTAGGGGTATTATGTCAAACTTAGATAACTTTTGTTTTATGTGCCTGTGATATTTATTTGTTAATCGTACAATAAATTATTAAACAATTGTTCATACAAAGTTTTTTGTTTTCTTAAGGTTTTCAAAATTTTTCAAGAAGGTTTATATTTTTTATTTTTTTTTTTTATTGATGGTTTATTTATACAAGGTTCTATAAATATACTTGTTAATTTTAACTGTATTTTATGCTTTAACTGTTGTTTTATTTTTTAATAAGGTGATTTTAAGAGGGTTATGATGAGAGCAAATATGCAGCAACACTGGTGATTATTTTTCTTATTTAGATATGTACTGACATACGCACTTTCATCGAGACGCAACTCTATTTTTTGTTTTACTAAAAGGAACAACTTGTTCTATTAAAAAGTTTGAACAGGTTCATCGAAAAGTAATTTTTTATACAAGAAATTCGAAGATTTCTACAGATCATACAAATGCAATTTAATGTAATTTTTTTGATGATGTTACATGTTACATTGAGACTTTTTAAAGTTAATACAACTAAAGGTATAGTTAAACAAGTTGCAATTTTTTTAGGTATTCCTTATGCTGTTTCAAAATAACATTCCAGGTGAAGGTTAGCAGTGACAGTCTGCATCTCAGGAAGGATATGTTTCCTTGCTGGTCAGTTCCTTTTTCAGCTGACTCCCATATAGTTTTGCACCGTAATGTGCACTGTTTGTCTACGCAATATCCATTGTACATATTTTCTGATAATCATTGCACATAGATTATCTTGCTTTCCGCGAGTTATTAATAGCAACGATTTTTGCATTTGCACAAACTTCAAATGATTTTTATTGGTTACATAAAAAAAAAAAAAATTGGTTTACAAGGATGATTTCTTATTTTTGATACGTTAAAGAATACCTCGCTACAATTCGTACAATCAGTGAAAATCGCGTAATATGTAGATGATACAAAAATCTTAACACCCAGTAGTTTAGAATGTTGTCAGGATAAACTAGAAGATAGAGTTTGTCTTTGTATTCTATGTGAATCGCTTTTCTATATCAACTGTGCAGGAAGAAGAAGCTTTAAGGGACTTAGTAATACATTTGTAGTATGCCAGTGTAATGTGTATATAGTCTTAAAATGAAACACATGGTATCTAGACTCAATCAAAAAGACAATTGTATTTTTAAAAAATCCATAAACTTCATGATGAGTAAAGATATGAAAATGTGTAAGAATGAGATAAAAACGAATTTTACGAAAAAGCATACGATAATGCCGGGATTACATATCTCTAGAGAACAATAACAGTACGAATTGGGAGAGGAAATGAAGCAGTAACTGGAGCAGTTAAGCACAGAAATAAAAATAAAATACTAGAAGACCATGTAGAAGTAATAAAAAATAGTAGAATATATACACAAGTAATAAAAAGTTCCACTGAATTGTAGGGCACATAGAAAATTTAAACACAAACCAGGCCATAATAATAACTTTAAAAAAACTAAAAACATCTGATACAACAAAAACTGACGAGGAAAAAAAAATCAATCCTAAAGTCTCAAACGTGCAAGTGATAGCAGTAACAAAATTTAGCACAGTGAAAGTTAAGATTGCATATTTTATTAAAAAAGAAATAAATAAACTACAAACTGAATTTTTTCTCTCTAGAAATTGAATACAGAACTTATCTAAAAACATCGAAAAAATCAAAAACAATAATTGTTTACACAGACAAATACTATGAAAAAAAAGCTGGAGAAAAAGTTAAAAGAACTTTCAGAAAGCTTAAAAGGTACAGTAATAGAAGACATTAGAGGTTAAAGAGTTATTAAAGAGTTATTCGTCAGATAGGTCATAAACAATAAAAATTAGTGGCTTACATAGTGATTTTATAAATTTATTGAATACATGTGTTTCGCAAGGTACAATACTTGGACTTCTTCTATTAATGGTCTACATGGATGATTTACGAAATGGATGACTGAATGACACTATAGTTATCTGTGCTGATGATATAATTTCAAAGTGTATAGATACATAGTAGAAGATGGCTTAAGCAAAAATAAACGTCTGCTTAGAAGCTATATATAGTGGAATATGTAGGAGTATACAAAAAATATAAAGTTGATAACTTAGAATCATACACAAAAAAAATACAACTATTTCATTGCCATTATACGTAAAAAAATGCTTCTTGCAAGAAACGATTATACAGAAAAATTAAGCCTCTTAATAAGTTTATAGAATTTAATAAAAGACAATATACAAAATTACATTACGTAAAATAACTAAGACGTTAAAACTAAAATACTGTAAAATTGTTGCTGTGAATATGTATAATGAACTCGATCTTCATTTTAAAACTTCAAAAAAATAATACAAAATATACTTTTTAAAAACTTAGAATTTGGATAAGTAATAATATACAAGAACTACTCAACATATATTTATTAGGTAAGAATCATGTGATCAAATCATAAGACCAAAACTTAAAAAGTTTGTACTTGTTTCTAGCTTTATAACATAAAACACAATATCATTTTTGATTTGAATGAGAATTGTGAAGCTGTGTTAGTGAAGCATACTCTTATTAGTTTTTAATCTGTTGGTTTGTTTTTAGTTCTTAAGCCTTTTATCATTGGTATTTAGATTTGTTACTTGCAGTGATTGAAAATCTATACTAGTTTTTGTGTAATTAAACACCATCCATGAAATGTATCCTTTTTCACCTGGATCCAAATTTATATATACTTTAGTATTTTTAGATTTGGATTATTGGAGGTATTTAATAGAGGTATCCGTATATTTTTATTTTTATATTTACCTTGCTTTACAGCAGCACTATTACGTTTTCTAGAGAAAAGATTTACCTCTACTAGTGTTACTAACCTTTGACTTCTCCGGTATCTAACTGTGTCCATAAATATTACCTTACAACATATTAATAATCGTAATATTTATTTTTTTTACAAAACTGCTCAACGTGCTCATTCTTTTTTAATACAACATTAAATATGACGCAGGCTGTTATTGACCCATTATTTAATTTAACATTATATAAATACATCACAGAACTTACTTTTAGAGTGTTGACAACTTAAATTAATTTAAATTGTATTTTTTGTCCTTGGTATAAATATGTTTAAGCTTTTTTGAATAATAATATTTTCTCATTATTTAAAATTAGTTACTTAACCGTATTGTGCGTAAATCTTGCTGGATTTATAAGCACTTTCATTTTTTACACAGGGCACGTACATTTATTCCAAAGAGCACTGTCTTGCCTGTTTGAAGCCCTACTACCTCAAATGTGTTCAAAGGAAGTTTGTTAATGTTCTATTAACTACATTTTTACAAATCTCTTCATAGTTGAAAATTCTACTGAGCAACAAAACTCTTCTCACATATACAAAATTATTTTTCTCCTAATACCGTACGTAGTCTTTGTGAAATCGTAAATGTTAATCAATCTTCACAAGCTGGCATTCTCAACTTGATATAAAACCTTGAGGAGGAGCTTAAAGCCTATGTGGTTAAGATCTACAAAGCTGTATAGCAACAGCAGAATAAGATCTAATTTTTGACAGCTAAGTCCGCTCTAATATAAACAGCTGGTTTCTTAATTACAAATATACCTGTTGTAGTGAAGGGCTTTAAGTCTAAAACAACTAGTACATTATTCTGCTTAGCGGTTTGCTCTAATTTATTGACCCTTGTCAACTCTTTACGCCCCTGTGTGCCTAAAAAAAAGTTAGTCGAATTTAATTATCGATCTCATCTCAAGCCCAGCTCAAAGCCATCACGTCTTAGCAACAGCCTGCTCCTAAGTTACGAGAGGGCTGTGGATACACTTTGCTCATAGCAGCTTATTATCTTATATTACTTTAAAAAAAATTTTCTAAGCCCTTACGATCTTGCATTACATTCTATTTTAACAGCCTAACCGTACTAACACCTAAAATTTAATGGATACAATATCAAATATATTTAGAAATTCTGATTTTCATTATTTAAAAGAAAAAAAGCACTTATTACTCTTACACTTGAACAGTGTTATTCTGATATCGTTCAACTTAGTTGCTCCTCTTCAAACTGTTGTTGCTGAATCCACTTATAAATACATAGATAAATTTGTCGTTGAGAATGCAACTGTAAGTTTACGATTCTGCAAATAAATTTGCCCTGAGTTCTAAACATCTAATATTATCAAATTTTTAGAGAATTAAACTGTTTTATATTTCTGCAACACTCTTCTTATGTACTTGGCATTTTCTGAGGTGAATAAAATATTAAGTTAGAAAAATACTGATACTACTTATACCTTCTAGATTATGACTTTTCTATTTATCAGTTTATTTTCTACTATACTTAATGTCTCATTGTTACTAATGTTAATTTTAAGCAGTGTACTTAACTTTGATCAATGATTATTTTTCAAATTTGAATACTTTCTATTTTTTCCGATTCCTTACTTGTGATACATCTGATTTCATTGAGTTCTTATATTCTAGAATTTACTAGATTTTTTATTTTTTTTTTTTTATGATCTATATTCGTGTTTAATAAATGAATAATTGTTTAAGGGCCAGATATAACATAGCCACAAATCCTGAATGAAAAAAAACACAAATACAAACACAAAAAATACTTCTATATGAATATTGTAATACTTAGTAAAAACAAAAAAAATATGTATTTAATATGAACTTATACAAACAACAAAATCTAACTGTTACGCTTATACAATTATAAGAATAGATTATGTAACTATTTTAAGAGATATAATTACTAAATAATAATATACTATACGATAAATGTTTTTCAGAAGTGCTAAAGGATTCATGCACATACGTATACGAAAAAATAATACATTAAATGCGTACATATTTGGGCAGTACAGTGATACATTCCGAAGTGTACCAGAAATTGTGCACCATTTTAGTATAAATCAAATACCAATCCGCGGTGCTGAGCATATGTGTCTTTTACATCCAGCAATAGGACAATTACTATAGCACAAAGCATTAAAACTTACTTAAAATGTACGTATTGTTTTCTATATTCTTCGTTTTTAATAATTCACATAATAACTGACAACGAAAAAGACAAGTACCAATAAAAAGTATTTTTTTTAACAAAACACTTGTTCAATATTTCATACATGAAGTTTTATAAACAAAATTTTTCCATTATAATCTTACGAATAGGTAAGTACAAAACTTACTAAATTTTTATAATAATTGTACAGTTTAGTGTTTTTTAAAATGAACTATGAATAAAGAGATATAAAAGAACCATTTCTCTAAAGATTGTTTTTCTACTCACAAAATACACAAAATTATTGCAATCGTGGTCTGATATATCATGCAACAATACTATCATTCAAAAGGGCTTAGATGATTCGTATACATTGAGCTAAAATAAACAATAAATTTCTACCTAAGGCCACCATCACAATGCTCATTTTTAAGATCGCTGATAACAAGCCAAAATAAGTAGAGAAACAAAGT
Organism: Copidosoma floridanum; assembly: GCF_000648655.2. Next base: position 752,622 of record NW_019384181.1, read on the forward strand.
CCTGCAAATAGTTAAGCATCAAGTGTAAAAAACTGGTTAACCTGTGTGTGTACAGCAACGTCTAAATGATGACTTTGGCTGAAATCGACTCCTGCCAAGAAGCTTAAAAAATAAAATACTGACAGTTTCACGACACAAATTAAAGAAAACTTAAAGCAAAAATATTCAAAAATATTTTAAACTTTAGGAGCCTGACTATCGTTTCAAAAATAACGATAATTAATACAAACGTTTACTTTTTTAATCTGAACCATGTAATGCTAATGTTAATAATAATAAAAATACTCAAATGACTCACAATATTGAAAATAGTAACAATTATTTCATAAATAATGACAGAAAATGTGACAGTAAGAATTAAAACAATGATGAGAAAAATATTTATATTTATGATAATAATGATAACACTAATAATAAACAAATCGTGATGCTAATAATAGAAATAATAAATGAATCGTGTTTATAGAATTTAATAAAAGACAATATACAAAATTACATTACGTAAAATAACTAAGACGTTAAAACTAAAATACTGTAAAATTGTTGCTGTGAATATGTATAATGAACTCGATCTTCATTTTAAAACTTCAAAAAAATAATACAAAATATACTTTTTAAAAACTTAGAATTTGGATAAGTAATAATATACAAGAACTACTCAACATATATTTATTAGGTAAGAATCATGTGATCAAATCATAAGACCAAAACTTAAAAAGTTTGTACTTGTTTCTAGCTTTATAACATAAAACACAATATCATTTTTGATTTGAATGAGAATTGTGAAGCTGTGTTAGTGAAGCATACTCTTATTAGTTTTTAATCTGTTGGTTTGTTTTTAGTTCTTAAGCCTTTTATCATTGGTATTTAGATTTGTTACTTGCAGTGATTGAAAATCTATACTAGTTTTTGTGTAATTAAACACCATCCATGAAATGTATCCTTTTTCACCTGGATCCAAATTTATATATACTTTAGTATTTTTAGATTTGGATTATTGGAGGTATTTAATAGAGGTATCCGTATATTTNAAAATGACAACGATGATAATGTAATAAAATTTTCATAATTAATATAGTTATTATACTAACAATAAATGAGATCATAATAAAAATAGATATAATAATATTAAAAACAGTAGAAATAATATTTAAAAAGAAAATCATGATGATAACGGTGAAGTTGAAGATGTAGATAATAAAAATAATAATGACTACAATAATGCTGATAATCAAAATGAAGGAAATAATAATGATAACGATAATAATAATACTCCTAGTAATGACAATATGTCAAAAGTTGTGGTGATAATAAAGATAGTAATAAAAATAATGATAAACACGTTAATAGTAATAAAATAATATTAAAAACAATAATTCTGAGAGCAATAATAATAATTAAAAAAACAATAATAACAATAGAAGTAATAATAACGATAAAAAAAATAATACAAACTACTATCAAGAACAGCAAAAAGCAGTGCTGGCAGACTCTGTGCCAGGAAGTAAATAACGATCCTTGGGACAGAGTATACCACATAGTTATAAGAAAACTGGGATGACTGGCACCAACTGCAATCAAAGACGTGAATACCATGAGGCATATCATAGATACGCTATTCCTAATTTATCCAGAACTCGAAGATTGAGCACACTTGAAGCTCATAGAAGATTTATCTTTATTTACCCAGAAGGAACTAAAGCTAGCAGTCAAATTGCTTAGAAATGAAAAAGTACCTAGACCATACCATGTCATACCAGATGTCATACCAGCAGAAGTTATCAAGACAATTGTGGCAAAATTTTCACAACTGCTCTTGAACCTATACAATGCATGTTTAATGAAAAAATTATTTCCAATTCCCTGAAAAAACGCCTGGCTGGTACTGATCGATAAAGCCAAGGGTTAGCCTAACTCCCGTCATCACTCAGGCCGTTATGCATGCTGTACACATCTGGAGAGTTATGCGAAAAGCTGCTTAAGGCCCGTCTTCTACAGGCCATACAAAACGCGGGAGACTTATACAACAGGCAGCATGAATTCAGGAAAGAAAGGTCTACCATAGGAGCAGTAAAAAAAGTAGTAAAAGCAGTTCACAGCACCAGAGACATATGCCATGGAGCAAAACCTCTCGTTCTTCTGGTGACCTTGGATGTAAAGAACGCTTTCAACTCAGCAAGATGAAAGGACATACTTCACGCTCTAAAACACACATTTAGAACCCCAGACTATCTCTTGAGAGTATTGAGAGATTATCTTATGGACCGCTTCTTGAAAAATACGACAACAAAAGGTGAAACAAAGGAGAAAATAACTGCAGAGGCATTCCAGAGATCCATACATGGATCCGATCTCTGGAACATGTCATACGACGGACTGCTCTGCCAGAAAATGCCAAAAAGGACGTTATTGGTAGGATACGTGGACGATGCTTCTGTAGTGATCGTTGAACACACGATGGAACTTGTCCAGATATGACTTAACCAGGTTATGCGGTAAGTAGTTCCATGGATGGAGAATCACGAGCTCGAAGTTGCAACAAGGAAGACGGAGATGGTATTATTGTCAAGAAAAGAGATGAATATTATAATTCCCCTCATGGTATAAGAAGAAGAAGTAATGATAAAGAATGCCGTTTAATACCTAGGGTCGACGCTCGATAGAAAGCTTACGTTTTGGAGTCACCATAGGCAAGCAGCAGACAAAGCGGTAGCAAGAGTAGTGGCATTAAACCGAACCATGCTGAATGTTAGAGGTCTAAAACCTGCAAAGCGCAGGCTCCTCATATTCACAGTCCAATCTATTATTTTATGTGGGGCTAAGACATGGGGTAATAAAATTAAAGTCGAAAAGAAAAGAGTTAAAATCACTTTAGTTCAAATAATAGGAGCCCTAAGGATAGCCTGCGCCTATCACATAGTCTCGGAGTCTGAGATAATGGTAATAGCAGGCGTAGTTTCCATCGACCTCCTTGCGAGGGAACAATGATTAAAGCACTTCACGAAGCAGGAGTTAGGAAGAATGAAGGCCAAAAAAGTGCCCCAAAAAAACGTGGAAATGCTGGCAACATAGATGGCAAGAGGAAACTAGAGATAGATGGACAGCACGCCTGATAAAAGATGTCAAGAAATGGACTGAGCAAGAACACGAGGAGGTACGTTACTATTTCACTGAATTTCTCTTAAATTACGGGTATTTCCCCTCGTACCTCAACAAGATGCAGAAAACATAGACAGCTGCGTGTACGTACTACGGCTGCAATAAAGATAAGGCAGATTACTTGTTCTTTAACTGCACCAAGTTGCAAGCCAAACAAAATGTGTTACAAAGAAAGGATTGCAACTTTAAATCCCGACAACGCAATAGACAAAACGCTACTCAACGAAGAAAGATGGACTGCAGTAGCCCGATACATACATGAAGTTCTTCGGGCCAAAAAGGACGATGGTTTTCTGGACAACTGAGTGGAAGTGGGGGATGCTCTGTGGTGCACGCGTGGATCCGGTGCCATCGTGGGGGCGGAAGGTCGTGTTTTTACTGCGATATTCGTGGTGTTTGATAGGGTGGTAGTGGGGCTTTGGGGGTGAGGCCACTGGGGCGTGGCCACAGGGTGGTTAGTGTGCAGGATGGAGGCCTGCATGGGTAATTAAGCGCATGCGGACTTTCTCAAACTGCTTCGCTCTATCAGTTTCCTATGGATAAGCGGCTACGGCTCAGTGGCTTATGCTCTCGGGTGCTTCACTTCTGCTGTGCCACTTTCTTTTCTTTATTTTTTTTTCTTTTTTTTTTCAGGTCTGAGCATCCGCGGTGTGGGTGCGGGGTAGTTGTTGTTCAGAATACGTGCTTGCAGGGTATTGAAATGGAAGCAGCCTCGTGCGGACCGCTTTGCTATATCACCTTTCTGCCGATGAGAAGCTGTGCCTTGGTGGTCTTAGTTTTTGCCCTGCGAGCTCTGCAGTGGGTGCACTCCATGCGCCTTTGTCGGGGGTGGCTTGTCTTGGCTCGTGTTAGGGGACGTCTGCTCATTATCTTGCTCCTTCTCTCTAACTAAACAAAGAAAAGCTGCTGAGATGTCTGACGGGAACTAGAAAATACCCCAGTCGACGCAAAAAGTTACAAAACGCGGTGGTATCGGTTTGGAGAAAGCCAGTACCAGGAACTAAACCTCCGTGACCCTGGTTTGAAGTTCAAATGCAAGAGTAGATTCCAAGTTGGATGTCCCAGGAGATAGGTCTTGTCAGTTTAACGGGTATGGTTTTAACGAGTCCCACATAGGGGAGGGTTTTGTTTGTCCACCCTTCTGTCGTGCATAAAGGTGTTTTGGACGACCTTGGAAAAACAGATAATAATAATAAAAATTATGATAATAATAATCAAA
>NW_019384181.1:759995-772040 GCF_000648655.2 Copidosoma floridanum
TTATACTACACGCTTACAAGACAGAACAAATACACTCTTCCTACCCTGAATCTGCTAACCAGAGCGGTTCATCCCTCTTGTCCTGCTGAAATAGCGGACATTCTATACCCAAGATCTGCTAACCAGAGCGGTCTTTCTCTTCCTACCCTGAATCTGCTAACCAGAGCGGTTCATCTCCATTAGTCCTGCTGAAATAGCGGACACTCTTTACCCTAGATCTGCTACTTAAAGCGGTCTATAAAAATAACAAATACATACACACAGACAAATTTGCACGTAATAGTGTTAGTAGAAAAAGAATTTAAAAAAAAACGGAGTAAAGATTTAATATAGTTAATGATTTCACTTATATACCCACAATTGTTTATAAGATAATATTTCATGAAACCGCCAACGAATAATTTTGCGAGTAATAAAAAAGGTAAAAGAAGTGGTAGAAAATTGTTTATGCAGAAGCTTATAAGAGAGAAAAATGTTCTAGAAAAAAAATTAGATTTTATTAATAATCAGTTACAAAATTACTATAACTGTGATACATTAAACAGTTATTTATCAAAAAACGAAAAAATCAAAAAACAAGTAGTAAGTACGTTTCAGAAAAATAATTTTTATAATCCAGAAATTAATGTTCAGCGGAAATGCGACAATTTTAAAATTCTAATACATACACAATTTGATGAATTAATTGCTTTCGCGAAAAAAGAGATTCTTAAAGGCACTCAAGAACATATATATACATAGGCAGAAGATTACTCATATACATACAAATATATAAAAAAATTATCAATACGGTATTTAAACCTTGACCGTCGAGCCCATTCTTGCTTAAAGAGGAAAAAGTGTTAAATTAAGTCGGATACTTTCGTACAGAAAGAGCCCTTCAATATTACACCGTGCACTAGCTGATGCTCGCGTAGCAATTTGTTTATATAGCTTTACATGCCACATTAGAAATCCCTGCGCCGTATACTCCCTTGCTTAAAGCAGATGATATCATATAAGAGCGCTCGATTACACTCTCTCACTTTAGTTTTTAGGCATACACATAGTTCAATTATCGTATCCCTATAAAAATTAAAGCAAACTAATTGCACTTGCACGCGTTAAGCAAACGCTCACATTAAAGACATACACATCCACACACGAATAAATACACAGATATTTATGTGTATATATATACACATACAATTATTTCTGTATTACTTATGTCTTCTGCGATAAATGTCAAGGATTTAATAGAATATTTTTCAAAAACAAAGAAACGAAAAAAATAGTAGTATAATTTTTTTTTTTTGTTAGTATTATACACATAAAGAAAAAAAAAAAAAAAATTTTAAATGAAAAAAGTTTAAAAAAATTAAAAAAAAGGAGAAGAAAAAACCGCATGTAAGGTAAAAATAAAAAAATGTTCAATTGAAACGATGATGCCAATATCACAGTAGCCGAATCGCTGATGGAGTCTCTCAATGCCAACTTCTCATTTCAGCATGCGATTAAATCCATCCCTATATTCGATGGGAAAAATATTCCACTGAAGCAATATATACAAGATGTTAGAAATGGAGAAAGCTGAGTCAGAGATGATCAAAAAGATTTACATAAAAGAGCAGTATTGCAAAATCTACGTGGTGCCGCACGCATAAGCGTAAGTGGCCAAGATTTCGAAAACCTTGAAGCATTTATAGACCATTTTAAAAATAGATATGCAACAGGAAAAACCGTTGCTTACTATCAAACTCAGCTACAGAAAGGGCGCCAACAACAAAGCCAATCGGTTTGTGAATATTATGATTATGTAAACCTACTGCTAAGCGGTGCTGAAAAAGCCTTGATGGAAGATAAAGGCAATAGATACAACGCACATATGATGACCCCTATAAAAGACATGGCGTTAGACATGTTCATAAAAGGACTAGCACCTATAATAAGCCAGCAGGTAGATGCGAAAGAACCTGCTTCTCTAGCCGACGCCTTCGATTACGCGTTAAGATTGGAGAGCCGAATGAGAGTGGGTATAATTCCGGATACGCGATATCAAGGACTATCTCGTAGTGACTTTAGAAATAATTTAAACAACTCATATCAACAGCAGAATAGGTATCCCGATCAGCCATTCTCATCACATCAAGTGGCACAAGTTAATGAACAACAGATTGACAATGAGAATAATCACGCTGATAGGCAGTATAATGATTATCAAAATTATAATAGACAATATCAACAACAAAATAATGGACAAAATTACTGTAAAAATTATCAGAATCAGGGAAGAAATTGGAATTTTAAAAATCAATCGAGAAACTCTAATTATCATAAGAATAATTTCGGACAATATAAAAACGAAAATCCTAATGATTATTACACTCAAAGAAATGCTAATTTTAATCCTGGTAATAATCAAGGATACTGAGGCAGAGGTCAGAATTACAATAGGTATTCCCGAAATAATAATTATAATAGTTATAATCAACAAAGTTTTAATCCTAACTATCAGAATCAGAACTTTCAAAATCAATACCAACCAGGAGGCGACCGTTTGCCGCATCATTTAAACTCTCAGGCGGCTCACCCCAATCGTCGTTCGGAGGTGAGCCCCCAAAGACAGAATTCAACCCCTACACCGAATGTTTCAGCGCAGGTAATGAAAATAGCAACAGAATTGAAACCGTCCACATTGGTACCTGCCAGGGACTTGGCGTAGACGACGAGCCTACAAGCATACGGTTATCAATCCCAGAAGGGAAAAATCACTTTATAACACTCATGCTCGATAATGGCGCCGCCACAAATCTGATTAAATTAGATTAGTTGCACCCATATTCACGAGTAGAGACTAGTGAAATTATTAACCTTACTGGAATCACACCTCACCTAGTTTTAACTAAAGGAACACCGTATATGACCATACAAGGAAAACCTACAATTTTTCATGCGATCCCTAATGATTTTCCGATCAAAGATGGCGGTTTATTGGGTCGAAACTTTTGTAAGGAACGACGAGCCACATTATCATATTATCATGATGCTATAGTACTAGATGATGACGTAATGAACCCCATCCCTTTTTTAAAAATTCTTGAGGAAATAGAGCAATTGGGAAGAGATGAAAAAGAACGAAAAACCATAAAACTCAAAAAACAAGCACGGGAAAATTAAATTTTAGCTGCAACCCTTGATACTAACAAAGAGACAGAATGCCTTAAGGATAAAATTTACCAACAGAAATTTTATGATGAATACATCGTAGGCCCACCCGAAAGGTCAAATATACCTAAATACGAAAAATTTCGAGACATAAAAGCTGATTTTTATTTTCGAGATGAGTTTGACAAATTGATCTTATCAGAAAGAGGTGAAAATCTTATAAAGGCCACTGATAATAAAACTGATAAAAGTGGGATATACAGTGAAAATAATGAATAAGTCGACCAACTTCATGCCTTTGAACAGAATAAAAATACTCCTAGTGTAGAACATTGCCCTAATGAGGAACAAAAAAATACCAGTAAAGCAATTAAATATACGATTAAGGCTCGAACACGTCAAATAGTAAAAATTAATTTAATTAATACTAATTTAACTGAAGGATACTTACTGCGAATAGATGTAGGGTGTGATAACATATATTTAGGAGAAGGAGTAGTAAAAAATGAGAACGGTCAATGTAATATTATGGCGATAAATACTTATAAGGATAATATTACGATTTAAATAGACCCAAGAGAAATCCTACCTTTCGAATACATTGCACCTGAATTTGATCCCGATACTAGCAGCGAACATGAGAGACCAATTATTAAAAATAAACGAGATAGAATAAACGACCTAAAAGGACTTGTGCGTACCGGTCATTTAATCTTGGAAGAACGAGACCAGATATATCAATTGATTTCTGAATTCTCAGAAATCTTCTTGTTACCAGGAGACACTTTACCTTGTACTAACCTCGTCGCGCACGAAGTCCCGACGGAAAATAACATCCCTATCAACACTAAACAATATCGTCACCCACCAGTACTTAGAAAAGTTTTAGAGAAACACGTAGCAAAAAAACTTAACGATGGAATAATTGAACCTTCGTCATCACCGTATAATTCACCTCTTTGGATTGTCCCTAAAAAACCTGATAGCCAGGGAAACCCAAGATGGAGGGTAGTAATTGATTTCCGAGAACTTAATAAAAAAACCATTGGTAATGCATATCCATTGCCTAATATCGCAGATATTATGGACCAATTGGGAGAAGCCGTATATTTTTCAGTTTTCGATTTGGCAAGTGGATTCCAATAAATTACCATGGAAGAACATTATAAGTATAAAACAGCATTCACGACACCCCATAGACATTACCAATACAGACGAATGCCCGAAGGCCTGAAAAACGCACCTGCCACGTTCCAACGACTAATAGATCTCATATTAAGAGGCTTATTGAATGTTGAAATGCTAGTGTATTTAGATGATATTATAATTTATGCAAAAGATCTAGTAGATCACGAGCGTAAAGTAAGGTTACTTTTCGATCGATTAAGATCAGCGAATATGGTATTCCAACCAGATAAAGTAGAATTTTTGCGAAAAGAAGTAATATTTCTTGGGCAAATAGTGAGTCAACGAGGGATTGAACCAGACCCTAAAAAGATACAAGCCGTTAGAGAATTTCTCCAACCAATATCTATGAAAAATATTAGACAATTTTTAGGACTAGCAGGATACTATAGATGCTTTATTGAAGATTTTTCAAAAATAGCTAAACCATTATCAGATTTATTAAAAAAGAAAGAAAAATTTTAATAGACTGAAGTCAGGAAAAGAGTTTTCAAATACTAAAGGATCACCTATGCCAAGTGATTTTTTTACTATTCCCCGACTTTAGTAAATCATTCAAGTTAACGACAGATGCATCTGACTATGCAATTGGAACGGTATTGAGTAAAGAAAAAGATGGGTTTGACCATTCTGTCGCTTACCTTTCAAGAACTTTAAATAAAGCCGAAATAAATTATTCCACGACTGAAAAGGAATGTCTAGCCGCACTATATGCAATGCATTACTTTCGTTCGTATTTATAAGGAAATAAATTTGTTCTCGTAGCTGATCATGAGCCATTGAATTGGATCCATACAAGAAAAGACCCAGGTCAGCGTTTAATGTACTGGATGTTTAAATTCACCGATTATGAATACACTTTTAAATACAAACCAGGAAGACTCAATACCAACGCTGATGCAATATCTAGAAACTCAGTAGGACCATTTTTTCATGCAGAAAATAATATAAACAATGGATTACCATTACAAAGAGTTATGATGATGGGTCGAAAGAAAATTGAGGAAAAGAAGAAAACAGAATTACAAAGTCAGAGGAAAGGAAAAGTAAGAGCATCCAAATTAACGACGATCAAACCTAAAGCATTGCTAACAACCTTGAAGGAAATAATAGGTGTAACAAAACCAGGAAGCATGACCAAATCAGAACCAGATGTACCTAAGTTGATCAAGGGTCCTGAACGACCCCTTGGTTCAAAAACAAACAAAGAACGGCCGAAATTAGATCATAGTGTGATTGCTCAAAGAACCCGAACAAAAACATTTCCACAGCCACAGAACTCATCTACATCCCAACCGAATATATTAAGAAATAACACTAAAAATACATCAAAAGATTCTAGCTCATTAAAAGTGAATTTTTCAGAATCAGTATCCTCAACATCACACGCTAGCGATATAAAATTAGAAACTACAGAAATAAAACATAATTGTTCCAAAAATGAGGAAAGGCCACAATTACCAGTTAGAGATATAATTAACTTTGGTGCATCGTCAAGAACAAGTATGTTCTCCATAAATGACCCAAGCGATACTGAAGAATCGTCAAGAGAAGATACTCAAATACCAATATATGACCCTAGACGAAGTGGATTACGGCAAGAACTGACTGAAACAGAAATAGACTCAAACACGGAAACTGATTCAGACTCAGACATGACAAATACTGAAATTTCCGTTACACCAATTTCACTTAGCGAAAGTTCAAATAATGACGTTTTTGAAGACCAACCTAAAACTACGACAAACAATACTGATAAAGTTACTTATCAAGAAATAGAAGAGTTAAACAAAGAGATTTAACCAAAGCCTTCAAGAATATTTGGACAAGTCTAACAACGATGACGAGCTCGAACAGGCCGATTTTTTATCAGTAACTAGATTTTCTGATGGAGATAAGCTGGACCCCGAAATTCAAGACATATTAACTGAAATGAACACCTACGATCCTGATAATTTTGATGATTTTGTATTAAATGAAAGAATTGCGGATATATCAAGACGTACAACAGGTCTTGAACCCCTATTCGATGAAGAAGAAATTTTAAGAAAATATAGGACAAGTGAAAAATTATCAATTACCCCACGTATTCAGGAAAATACACCCTTAAGTTCTAGCACACGAACGCAAACGAGTACTTTTGCTACTGCAAAAAACAGACGATCTAAAGCGCCGGACTTGCAACAAATAACAGAAGAAACCCCGGATAACTTAAATAAAAACGACAAACAAATAAACTGCAATGAAAATAAATCAATGAATCGAACTATTGCACCTGATTTCATGTTACTATCGGACTTATACTATTTTCAACCCATAAATCGATACAAACAACAGCACGGAAAAGTGTATGTAAGTCTTAGTGATAGAAGCAGTAGTACTGATAATTACAAGAACGAAAATGAAGCTAAGCTAGTAAACAATGTCATTACCACCAGATATTGCCTTACATACAAAAGAGACAATATAGTTCATTTTATTAGCAAGGATTATCATCCAGTCACATCTGTCTCAAGGCTGTTGAGATCGATAGGTGCACAGGACTTTAGTTATTTGAAATCGAAGAAACCAAGAGTTGGCCAAATTTTAATAACACCTTATGGAGGATATAATATACTGTCAATCGTTATTAATAAAACGTTGACCGATTTAGTATCTTCAGAAAGTCTTACAAAAGCTTTTAAGTCGCTTAAAAAAATATTGTTGAGACGAAATCTTAAAACCCTTCGAATTTCAAGAAGGGAAGTCTTACAGACAAATTAGAACCTGGATTTATAACAGAAATGTTATTAACAATTTTTAAAAAAACACCCATACAGATTACTGTGTGTTACGGTAAAGTTGATTTTCTAAAAATCCAAGAACGTAATTAAATAATACAAACATTACATGACAGCCCTGTTGGAGGACATAAGGGAATAAACCAAACTTACCGAAAAATAAGAGAACGGTTTTATTGGCCCGGAATGAGAAATGATATTCTCAATTATGTACGTAAATACAGCAAGTGTCAAGAGAAAAAAATTGAACGACTAAAAAGAAGAGAACCCTTGGTACTCACATATACACCTATTGAAGCTTTCGATAAGGTTTCCATCGATACCGTTGGTAAATTAAGAATAACACCAAATGGTAATTGCCATTTGCTGACCATACAGTGTAATTTGACTCAATATATCATATTAGTCCCTGTACCAGACCTAAGATCAAGCACTCTTGCCGATGCACTCATACAAAATCTAACATTAGTTTATGGTGTGCCTAGAGCAATTCTATCAGATAGACATGCTACATTTATGTCTAATTTATTGGAACAACTCATGAGAACCCTCAAAACCAATCATCTAACTACATAAGCATATCAAGCTCAAACAAACGGATTACTAGAGCGAAGTTATGCTGCCCTAGCTGACTTTATACGAACCTACTCTGAAACATGTGATGACTGGGACAACTTAGCAAAATTTGCAGCTTTCACGCATAACATGAGTGTACATGCAGCTACAAATTTTACGCCTTATGAACTAGTATTTGGGAGAGTAGCGAGGTTGCCCTTGAAGATACCTAAAGATAAAATATTATGAACATACCTACTATATTTACAAGATTTTATAAGGTGACTTCAAGAAATGCAAATTGCGGCAGGAAATTAACAAATAAAGATGAAAGTACAAGCAAAAACAAGATTTGATGAAAAATTAAAGCCTCTAAATGTTAAACCAGGAGATTACGTTTTTCTAAAGAAAGAAGTGCGTTCCCATTAATTTGATCGCTTTTATAATAAACCCCTAGAGGTTAGAACAGTTTTAGAGGGAAATAATGTGTTACTTGAAAAAACCAATGGTGAAACCATACGCAAACATACAGATAAATTAAAACTAGTTCCCCGATAATAATATCTTGTAAGAAACATATTCTACATGTCTTCCAGAGAAAAAAACACAACGATGCAGATTATATTGGCCATCTTAATGAAAATAGCGTTCGAAGGCCGCACAGATTTAAACTATGCTAATCATGGCAACTATAGCATAGAACCACTTGAAACAAACCCTGGAATATACTACGATCGAATCGGTATAACAAAAATTAAGAGAGCCGATTGGATGATTGTGATATGGCTGGATGTTAATAAATTCATATTGGAACAAACACCTACTCAAGGATTAAACCAAACTTTTCGATATTGTATTGTACAGTTTGGTTATTCTAATTGCACTCGCTTAATGGAAATGGACCTCTTGAATTTAAAAATAAAGCGATTGACAAACCTCAAAGCAACTCTATTGAACATTATAAATACTGTGGGAATCCATGCAAGAGATAACATTATATCACCCCCCAGCAAACGAGCAAAAAGACTGACACCTTTTGGAATTATTGGGAGCATTGCTAAAAGACTTTACGGCTTAGTCACAGAAGGTGATATTAACGTTATAAACACTAACATCAACAATTTGGATACTAATCGAAAAGAATACATTAAATTGTACGAACAAAATAGTTATATTTTTGCAGCCGCATTCAAAGAATTATACAATACCACGAAACGCCATGAGCATATTTTAAAGCAAATTACTGATATGTTGACTTCAGGACAGGATTTTACTCTTGACAGATATCTGATTCATTTGTCAGCATACCTTAGAAGAACTAAGGCTACCCTAGATCACATTATTCGTTCCCATGAAGATCTAATTGACATCTTGCATGATTTACAAAGAGGTCAAGCACATCCAAAGCTATTTTCTCCAAATATATTTAGAACAGTAGGCCGGGATGTAAAGAACCTTGCGGGAAATCTAGAATTTGTAGCACCAATAGAAAACCTTTATGCTGGTGAAATAAGTACCCTAAGCAAATTTGATGTTGTACATCAAGAAAATAGAACCATGGTAATATTACATTTGCCACTCGTAGATCGAACCCCTTACAATCTTTATAGACTACTTCTAGTCATGATATTCCAATCTGGACAAAATGGATCTGCCTACATAAAACCGTCGTACCCTTACCTAGCAGTAGCAGCAGACCATAATTCGTATTTACGACTAAACGAAGTTACATTTAACCAATGCGATAAGACGGTATATGGTATATATACTCGGCTATGGAACCGCTGAATGAACCCTATTCTATGAACGAATGTGAAATTCTTATGTTATTACGACCTGGACCAGAAGTATTTAAATACTGTGAAATTATGTTTACGCCGAAAACCGAAAGCCAATGGACTTATTTACCAGCTGATAGTTCATGGTTATTCTCAACACCCAATGATGAACAATTAAACATTATCTGTCCTAATAAAATGGATCAACAAGAAAGAGTAAAAGGTATAGGTCTTCTACGAATGAATGATGGATGTACGGAAAAAACTTACAGATTAACCTTAACCAGTGAACATAAGATTATCACTCAAATACAATTTATCTATCAGGTAGAAGTAAACTTAAACTTAACAGTACTACATAAACCCTTAAAAGACACTGATGACTTCCATGACACTATAAAACGATTCGAGAATTAAACTTTAATGAACAAGCATGGACAGATAAAGAATTAAATGTACAAAATATAATAAATCAAATGGAGAAAATACGGACCCGAAAGTTGGAGGAAAAACAAACATTTCTTTTTTTCTTTAATACGATATGTCATTGAAGCTATTGTTATTATGATTATAATAGTAATACTCATCAGCAAAGCAAGAAGCTGTTTCAAGAAGATTATGAAACGTAGTGTCTCGGAAAAATTAATAAAACGTACCATCAACCCACTGAACGCAGAACCCCGAGTAACCATCAAACAAGAACCAAATGAACACGAACTAACTGAACTGTATGTTGAAATTAAAGAAAAACAAAAAATACCTAAATCATCTAAAGCTAGACCTATATTGAAGACACGGAGTTTGATACTCTCACGCCATACACCCCAAAAACTAGAAATGGACTCATAAATCAATAGTTATTTGATACTATTTTCCTTCCAGGTAGAACAATGAACCCCGATTATGAAATAACAATAAAGACTAGAGTCAACATAAACCAACCTTTACATGAAGTTATCGAACAATTAGAAAATAAAGGAAATATTAAGGAAATTCACACACTTATCGATTTACATAGTTATGAACATCAAACTATAACCGCCAAATACAATAGTGATTCATTTACTAAAGAAACTTATGAAACACTAAATACAGGAGAATAAGTTCAAACACTTTCTCCTTTTAGGATAAAATCTACTATTTGTCAAGCAGAAAAGATCTCTTCACCAACACCATCAAGAAACGACAATGATACACGAAACATAGATCCAAAAAGACTTATGTGTTTTCTGCCATGGGATATAGAAGAAACGAAAAGGGAAAGAGATTTCTTTAATCATTTCTCTCAATTTGGCACCCTAGAATATTTTTATGCTGTTAAAGATCGGCGGGAAAGATTATTCTAAGGATATGTAAAATACATGGATCCTAAAAGCGCTATTTTAGCATTGCAGAACGATGAACCCGAATATCGCACGAAATACGCTGAACCAATTAAAAGGAGTACAAAATACAAAATGAACCGAAAATTGACTCACCAATTATGTCAACAACAAGTTGAGTTAATGACCTACCACAGACATGTGATTACATGCAGAAGACAACGCTGTACACAAACTACAGAAACGAAGTCAATCTTTACCAAAACCATTGATCTACGAGAAAAGATCAAAAGTAGCAGAAAATGAACCCAATAATTGAACCCTATCATTCAACTAGCCACCTTCTACGTCAAATACACATCACTTAGTTCTAAGATTTTAACTTTAAGCTTTGTAAAATCAATTTTTCCTTTNGAAAAGAAATTTGTTGAAAAATCCGAAAAATTTCTGAGGATGGATTTTATAAGGATAATTGAAAATGGGCATTAAAAATAACATACCATGTTATTGTTGCTTATGTCACTTTCACCACACGTATCTGTTTCATGGCCCATATCCGATGTTTCATTCACTCCTTTGCACCTCTCCTCTTTTGTAATATTAAGCTTTAGCATGTATTAAAACTATTTATTCAATTGTATTACGAATACGCAAATATTTCAGCATAGCATGATAGATAATAATTGTATCTATCTATGTATTTCCTACCTATTATCCAATAGTTTCATAAACCTAATTTTATTCTCATATCTGCATTTTATACATCACTTACGAACAATAACAACACGAAATACACTACAAGAACACTCATACATGTACAGTATCAAGTGATGATCCTCACAACATCCATCATATTTACGCTTGCAGAATTACACACATAATGGACAAACACATTCATCGTGTAGACATTTAATATCAAAATGCCACCTTGAGGTGCAGTCTTCTGTGCAAAACACAAATGAAATTAAAAAAGATCTGCCCATCATGCCAGGAAAATATTAACTTGGTAAAATACGACTGGCACTAGAAACTATGCCTTGAGATGGGAGTATGAGCAAATCTTGATGCACTTAATAGACTAGTAATTAACAACACAAAATCAGGGGCCAAGGAGAAGAGGAAGACGTAATATTCAAGAGTCCATTCCTTCCCTTACTCTCAGTCCCAAATAAACAAATGTAATAATTCTGTAAATTATTACTTTATTACATTACTATAAGGATTATTGTAAAATTTTTATGTTACGTGACTCAAAAATGTTTACTTATAAGATGAAAATAT
>NW_019384181.1:776398-819110 GCF_000648655.2 Copidosoma floridanum
TTATCTCTAGTACACTTCGTTTCTTTGTTCATATTAAGAGTTTTTTACAAAAGTTTTGGCCTGATAGACTACCATCTTTGATGAGAAAATTGTTAGGGATCACATAAAATACTGTTAATTTTTCTTGTATAGTTATTTACTTTGTTCCTATAGTTAGATCTGGTTGGAGTGGAATTCCAGTAAGATCAAGAATTTCAAACAATTTTTTCCTCATAGGACAGACAAACTTATACTGGTAGGCTTGTCTTCTACGTCATGTTTTTGTTAATATTAACATTAAAAATAATAATAATAATTAGAATATTTGTAAAAACAGTTACAAAAATAAAAAATAATAAGCAATAGAAATAGGAATTGTAATTTGAATAATAATAAGAATAATGGTTTCAACGACAATAACAATAATAATAGTAATAATAACTATTATGATGATGATGTTTATGAAAATGCAGATGATAATATTGATGATAATGATATTCATAAAGAAGATGATAGTAACAACGATTATTATCTTTACAATGATTATAAATGTAATAATACTGATACTAATAATAAGGATGATTGTAATACAGACGTTGATGACAACAATTATGACGATGATGCTAATAATAACAAAACTAAAAATGATAATAAAAGTATCGATTACCACAATACAAATCATGATGATTATAATGATGATGATGATAGAAATTATGATGATTAAAATTATAATTATGATTAGAATAGTAACGATTATGATGATAATTATGATGATGATGATGATAATGATGATGATGATGATGATGATGATAATGATGATGATGATGATGATGTCGATGTGTACAACATTGCGTTTTCTTGCCTAGCGACACTAAGGGTGTCATGGCCAGGGTGGTCCCGAAACAACGCACAAAGACACTTAATTTACTTACCTATAGTCACACTGAAAACGACGCAAATTGCACTGCACCTAAAAGGCTAATATACCACCGCTTAATGATGCTTGTGCCTTGGCCAAATTCAGCTCAGCTTCTAGAGACTCTCACTTAGAGGAAGTCCTGCTGGGGGTAGCCCGTCGGGAAGCAAGCTACTCTCCTAGGGAGAAACGATCGTTACGACCTGAAAACGACGTTCTCGAAAAAAAGCATGCAATTGATACACAAAAAAATGGTGGAGGTGGAATTATTCCAGATGGTAAAAATCACTTTATTTAACACAAAAAACACATACACGGGCATCCAGACCCGAAGATCTCAGCACGATCCGGGGCTACGCATGAGGCACGACAATCACGCTTCTGTTTCTCTCTCTCTCTCGCTCTCTTTGCTTCGCAATTCTGGGGGGTTGTCTCGTCCAGCTAACCTGGGCACTACACCCTCGATGCACACACAGAAGCTCATGCACGATTTTCACTATAACACTACGCGGCTACTTTACCTCTGAATTTACCATCGCTGCACGCTCTCCGTACTGCCTCGGTGACGCGATGGGGACGTTATCGAAGTAAGCCCTTGTTCTCGGTGTCGTCGTCGTCCCTCGGCTTGTGGGCCGGCAGGTCAGGGTTCTGGCACTGGCGCAAGGCATTAATTCATAGACTTTCCTTCTTAAAACTATCACCGTTTTTTGGTGAACATATGTATAAAAGTTATCTAAACTATTTCGAACTATAAGATCAACAATGTCTAAGCACTCTATCCATTCTTAATTTGGAGAAAAAAGGTTATACAATCGCCATTATATTATCTGAATTAAGATTAGAAGTCAACCATTGTAGACTGAATACTTAAAAAAATCTTTTTTTTTTAACTTTCCCTTTTTACTTTTTTTTTTCTCAAGATTATTCTATCATTGTAAGTGAAAATTAATTGGTAATAATCTTAAATGTATATGTTAGTTACATGTCAATAGTTATATAAGCTTTATAAAAATAATATATTACAATAATTTNATCGTCGACAGATTAAGATTGTTACGTTTGACAAGCACCGGGATTGTTTTTATTTTTATTTTTATTTTTTACATTACATCATTACTGAAAAAAAAAACAGATTGTTATACACTAAATAAAGTTATAATTATCTTGCACAATTATCACAGTTACTAAGAAATGTGCAAATTGGAAGTATAATAGGATTTATTATGATTAGTTCTAGTTAGTATCTTTTTTTTTTCCTTGGTCCTTGGGGCTTATTTTGTTACTAATCAATCTGTTAAAATCATCAAAATTTGATGTACGACCTGTCTTAAAACTTAGCTTGTAGTGCCAGTCATATTTTACTAGGCTGACATCTCTTTGGCATGATAGGCAAATCTTGTTTATATTTATTCGAGTCTTGCATAAAAGACTGTACACTCCAAAGTTACTTTTATTTATTAAATATCACGATTTTTTTTAGCTATCCTTGCTTAAATATTTTTCCCCATACATTCGAACTCCTTCGAAAGCTCTTGCTGTCGATTCTTTGTTACAATAAGTAGCAAAACTTAGATACAATTGTCGTCCATCATTGCGCATGGCATCTAGCGGCTAGTAGTTGAGATGGCTTAGAGGGTCAAATATCATTAACAATAGGGTATTTTTGGCTGGATTTATTATGCTGGCATCTGAGATACTATTTTCTACTGAAAAGGGTCACAGTCTCTAGGAGCATCATCTTCATTAGCCGTGTTTTTTTCCGTACATTTAATTTTTACATCTTTTGGCTGCTAAGTTATACCATATACTGTTGTGCGGCATATGTTTTCCACCCACTTCGCTGTTTTATATGTTATGTGAACGGGAATAACATCTCTCCGTGTTTATCGTTTGGTTGAAAATTAAATCTCCTTTATTGGATACTTAAGTTATGAAAAGTTTAACAATATTGTTAGTATTATGGAGTTCTCTTATAGAGATGCTTATCTTAGTCCCGGTACAACTCACTCTCACATATCGTAGTATTAAAATTTTTTTTTTTTATGATTTTTTGTAGGAGTTTCCACTGCTTTAGTTTTATACTGTTATTTAGCACTTCGATTCCAACATCAACTGGCACTTGTACTTTTTGTACTGATGATTGTTTTGCCCCTTCTATTTCAATAATTAGCGATGCATTTAGTGTGGCTACCGCAAGTGCTTCATCACATAGTTGGTAGTATTCAGCATTGTACCTGATGTATAGTACAATACACAGCTGTTTTTGCAATGGTAGCATCGAAACAAACTTATTCAGGAATATCTCCATTTGATGTTTATTGACCAGATCTTTAATCATTATGTCCAACCAACTTCCATTCTTCAATATATTTGAAATCCTGATTAATTCCTTATCTATCAAAGGTGCAGGTACCACTAATGCTGCTTGATTCATCACGTTATCTGGTAAATGAGGTAGTAAATCAACTGGCTCCTGTAGTTTTGAGGTTGCCCTTAAACTGTTAGCTGCTATTTCTGCCACCAGTGTCAAACGAAACACCACCTCATAACTTGAATAACCCATAGCACAGGGTTCTCGTTCTATGGACTGCTTGATTTTGAAATTCTTGAGTATCTCTTTTTGCGTAAGTTGATTATATTTTCCCTGTAACAGTGTGTTTTGTCAGGGTCCATCAGCCATTGTTTCGATGATTTTTAAGTTTTGTATCTCCATTGTTAATGTTATTGAGTAAGTGTAATTAATAACCCTTTTATGTATTTGATTAAGTAAGTGTATAAGTATGTTTTTGATATGTAAGATCATGCCGTTATTGTTTATTTTGTACTTGCATGTTACAACATAAAGATCATGCTTAGGTTGGTGTATAAGAATACATAGTTTTTGTTCCTTTTTTCGTTTTTTTTGTTTATGTGACAAATTTTAAGTCGTATCTCCTCTATAAATAATTAAAGCTTTTATTATTAATTCAAGTATGCAAAGTAATTTTAACAAAATTATTTTTTCAAAACATTATAAATCTAGACGTATGATCCACGTTTTTTTTTCTTATATCTCTAAAAATTGTACGAAATATAAATTCTCTCTTTGTTTTTATAAAGCCCAATAAAATTTTATAACTAAGTTAAAAATTTTCTTTACGTAGAATGTAGCTAGCTGCATGGTTGGATTAAATTATTGGGTTCATTTTCTACTACTGTTGATGTTTTCTCGTAAATTAATGATTCTGACAATGGTTGGCTTTGTTTTTTAGATTTTTGTACATCGTTGTTTTCTGCATGTAACGACGTGTCTTTAATACATTGTTAACTCAACTTGTTTTTTACATTGAGGAGTGAGAAAATTCCTTGTTTATTTTGTGTTTCATACTCCTGTTAATTGGTTTAGCGTATTTCGTGCATTATTTAGGTTCATTGTTCTGCAACGCCAGAATAGCGCTTTTAGGATCCATATATTTAACATCTTATTCGAATAATCTTTCTCGACAATCTCTAACGGCGTAACAAGATTCTAGGGTACCAAATTGAGAGAAATGGTTAAAAATATTTCTTTCCCTTTTCGTTTCTTTCATATCTGCTCATAGAAGACACATAAGTCTTTTTGGATCAATATTTGGTATATCATTGTGGCTCTTTATCAAAAGTTGTTAATAACATTTTTTTCATCAATCCAGATTCTTAGTTGTCTGTAAGATCACCCCTTCTTGAAATTCAGAAATAAAATTTTCTAATCAGTTGAAGACTTACTTGTAACGATAAACAGTACATTATGTCTTTTATGAAAGGTTATTTATATTTGGCCTACTTTTCATTTCATTGATTTCAAATAATTGAACTCCTGTGCACCCATCGATCTCAACAGTCTTCAGCTATATGTAACCGGTTGACAATTTTTTCGAATAAAATAAACTATTCTGTCTCTTCTGTAGGTAAGGCAATCTCTAATGGTAATTACATTTTTTATTAGCTTTGCCCTATTTATATTCTTATAATTGTCAGTACCTCTGCTACTATCACTAAGCCTCACGTACACTTTTCTATACTGCTGTTTGTATCGACTAATTTGTTGGAAAAGGTATAAGTTTAAAAGTTACATGAAATCAGGTGAAATACTTCGATTCATTGGTTTTAATTTCTTGCCGTTTGTTTACTTGTTGTTTTTTTTATTTAAGTTTAGGGCGTATTTTGCTGAATACTAGAAATGTTTGCTTATTTTCCACTCGTCTTATAATTTCTTAAAATTTCGTCTTCATTAAATAGGCATTAAAAATCTGTCGTATGTTTTGATATATTCGCAATTCTTTTATCTAATACAGAATTATCAAAATTTTTGGAGTCATAGGGGTCCATTTTAGTTAATACGTCTGGAATTTTTGGGTCTATCTTATTTCCATCAGAAAATCTAGTTACTCATAAATAATTGATCAGCTTGCTCGGTATCATGATCCTTGTTAGACTTGTACAAATATTTTTGAAGACTTTGATAAAATTCCTTCGTTAATTTTTGTATTTATTGGTAAGTAACCTTCTTTTGTATAACTTTTCGTAGATTTAGGTAGATCTTTCAAAACGTCGTTATTTGAACCTAAGTTAAGTAAATGAGGTGTAACGGATAATTCAGTATTTCTCATGTCTCAGTCTGAATAAGTATCCGAATTCAAGTCTACTTCTGTTTTAGCCATTCCTTGCCTTAATTCACTTTTTTTAGGGTTATATGTTGGTGGTTATACATCTTCTCTTGATTATTTTTCAGTATCACTCGGATCGTTTTCAAAAAACATACTTGTTCTTAATAATGCACCAAGGTTAATTATATTTTTAACTGTTTATTGTGGCATCTCCTCATTTATGAGGTTTTATTTCAGTGATTTCTGCATTTGTACCACTAGCGTGTGATGTTGTTGCTACTGATTGTGAAAAATTTTTTTTCAATGATCTACAATCCTTTGATGTATTTTAAGTAACATTTCTTATTATACTTGGTCCAGATGCAAAGAATGTCTGTGACTGTGGAAATGTTTTTATTCGAGTCTTTCAAGCAATCAAACTATGATTTAACTTTGGCCGTTCATTGTTAGTTTTTGAACCAAGGGGTCGTCGAGGGCCCCTGGCTCATTTAGGTACATTTGTTCCTGATTTGGTCATGCTCCTAGGTCTTATTACTTTTACGGTCTCCTTCAAGCTTGTTGGCACTTCTTAAAGTTTGACAGTCGTTAAGGCGGATGTTCTTACGATTCCTTTTCTCTGATTTTGTAATTCTATTTTCCTTTTTTCCTATATTTTTTTTTACCCATTGTCAAAGCTTTCAGTAATGGTAATATTTTACTGATATAGCTCTCTACATATAGAAATCGTCCTACTGGATTGAGAGATAATGCATCAGCATTGGTATTGAGTGTTCCTGGCTTATATTTAAAAGTGTATTTATAATCGGTGAATTTAAACATCCAGCACATTAAACACTGTCTTGGGTCTTTTTTTGTATGCAATCAATTTAATAGCTTACGCAAGTGATGCATTGCGTATAATGCAGCTAAGCATTTTTTTCAGTCAAGAAATAACTTGTTTCAGCTTTATTTAGAATTCTCGAAAGATAGGCAACAGAATGGTAACACCCATCTTTTTCTTGATTTACTACCGCTCCAAAAGCGTAGTTAGATCCATCCGTTGTTAACTTGAATGACTTACTGAAGTCGGGAAGTCGTAAAATAGTCTCTTGACATAAATGGTCTTTCACTTCTTTTCTTGATCCATTAAAATTTTTCTTTTTTTTTTTAATAAATCTGATAATGGCTAAGTTATTTTTTAAAAATTTCAATGTAATGTCTTTAGTGTTTTTCTAGTCCTAAGAATTATTAAACATTTTTGATAGCTTTTGGTTGGAGCAATTTTCTAACAGCTTGTATCTTTTGAGGATCTGGTTTAATTTCTCGTTGACTTACTATATATCCAAAAAACATAACTTCTTTTCGCAAAAATTCAACTTACTCTGGCTGGAGTACCACATTTGCTGATCTCAACTGGTTAAAAAGTAACCTTAATTTACATTCTACAACTTACTAGATCTTTTGCGTAAATAATAATATTATACATGCTATTTGATACTTAGTATGTTGAGCCGTAGAAATTTGTTGAAATCCACTTGTCACATCAAAAACTTAAAAATATACGGATCCTCTTAACTGGTCTACAATGTATGCGATGTAAAACAATAAGAATGCATAATTAACGATATTTTTATTGGGTTCTCGAAAGTTAATGACTTCTCTTTACCTTGAATCTCCATGGCTATCAGAGTATTTTTAATTAATCTAGAGAGATGAATAGTACGGTCTTGACAAAGGCTCAATTATTCTATCATTAAGTTTTTCTGCTACATGTTCTTCTACAACTTTTCTATGTATCGGTAGGAGATGATATTGTTTAGTATTAGTAGAAATGTCATTTTCTGTCAGAATTTTGTAAGCAACAAGATCAGTACAGGGTAAAGGATTTCCTAGTATCAAGAAGTTTTCTAGAAATTCAGAAATTAGTTGATAAATTTGGCTTCATCCTTCGAGGTTTAAGTGACCTCTCTACACAAGTCCTTTTGGGTCTTTATTTTTATTGTTTTTAGTCTCTTTTTATCACTACTAGTATCAGCGTTCAATTCAGGTGCCAACGTATTTAAAGGGTAGAATTTCTCTCAAGTCTATTGTAGTTGTATTATCACCCTTATCGCTATTTGTTGAGATAATATTACATTGATCATGTTCATTCTTTACTATTTTTTCTTCCAGATACGCATTATCATATTTTACGTTGACTCGTAGTAAGTATCCTTCAGTTAAATTGCTACAAATTTTATTAATTCTTACTATTTGATGTATTGAAGAAGAAGTCGTATATTTAGTTATATAATAAGTGGTTTTTTATTCAGAGTTATATAATTAGTGGTTTTTCATAAAGACAATGTTACTTCACACTAGGAGTATTATTACTATGTTCAATGGCTTGGGGTTTGTGTATATGTTGGTCATTATTTTCACTACATATACTACTTTTATCAGTTTCATTATTAGTGAGTTTCATAAAATTATCACCCCTCTCCTATAAAATCAATACATCATATTCTTCTTAAAAGTGCATATCGTATTTGATACCTCCAAATTTTTGGTATTTAGGTACATTTGACTTTTCAGGCTGGCCTACGATGTATTCGTCATAAAATTTTTGTTGGTCAGTTTTATCTCTAGTACACTTCGTTTCTTTGTTCATATTAAGAGTTTTTTACAAAAGTTTTGGCCTGATAGACTACCATCTTTGATGAGAAAATTGTTAGGGATCACATAAAATACTGTTAATTTTTCTTGTATAGTTATTTACTTTGTTCCTATAGTTAGATCTGGTTGGAGTGGAATTCCAGTAAGATCAAGAATTTCAAACAATTTTTTCCTCATAGGACAGACAAACTTATACTGGTAGGCTTGTCTTCTACGTCAAGTCCTTAATACACACCGGTATAGATGGTCTCGATTCAGTTGCAATATTCATCACCTGAGCTGTAGTACCCGGTATTTCGTTCGGATTAAAACGCTGATGGCTCACGTCCGTACGATACTGGGGGTGTGCTACCTGCAAGTTTAAATGACGTGGTGAATAATTGTCTCTTGGCTATCGATTTTGAAATTTTGTTGTACATGATAACTATTAGGATTCTCGTTGTTATATCGATTAAACCTGTATTACCTACAGATACGACTATTTTATTGATTTCCAAGATATCAACTTCTTTCATTCTCCCAAAAATTTTCTACAAAGTTTGGATTACTATTAAATTGCATGTTAAGATTGTGCTGCTAATTGTTGATTTGGTGCTCATTAACTTGTCCTATTTTATGGAATGAGAATGACTGTTCAGGATTCCTATTCTGCTGTTGATTTAAGTTATTTAAATTATTCCTAAGATTACTGCATGGTAGTTCTTAGTATTGTATGTTCAGGTTTATACCCACTCTCATTCAGCTTTTCAATTTCAACGCACACTTAAAGATATCGTTTAAAGAAGCAGGTTGTCTTGTATTTACCTGCTGGCTTATCATAGATGCTAGTCCTTTTTGAAACATGTCTAGCGCCGTGTCTCTCATTGTCATTATCATATGCACGTTGTACACATTGCCCTTATCTTCTATCAAAGCCTTTTTAGCATGGCTCAGCAGTAGGTTAACATCATCATAATGTTCACTCACAGATTGGCCTTGTCATTGGCGCACTTTTTGCAGCTGAGTTTGATAGTAAGCAACAGTTTTTCCTGTCACACATCTTTTCTTTAAATGCATCATAAATGCCTAGAGGTTTTTGGAGTCTTGGCCGCTTACGCTTATACTAACGGCACCTTACAGATTTTGCAGTACAGCTTTCTTATACACATCTTTCGGCCATCTCTGACCTAAATTTTTTCGTTTTTAACATCTTAAATATAGTTCTTGAGCGCAATATTTTTCCCATCAAATAAAAGAATGGATGTAATTGCATGTTGAAACGAAAAGTTGGCGTAAAGGAACTCCATCAGCGCTTCAGCTATTGTTACATTAGCATTAACTGAATGCTCGTTTTCGTTGACCATTTTCACCTTTTAATTATTATCTTCGTTGTATGATTTAGGTTAGCTGCGTGTTTTTTACCTCTTATCTATTTTTATGGTATATTCTATTTTTTTTTCTTTAATTAGATTTAATACCGTTCGAGTAAGAAATTTACTATTTTATTTTTATTTTATTTTGCTTATTTATTTCAGAAAAATATTTCATTAGGTCCTTGCCATACATTATT
Source organism: Copidosoma floridanum (assembly GCF_000648655.2). Next base: position 786,102 of record NW_019384181.1, read on the forward strand.
AAAGACTTAAGGAATAAAGAAATTGTATGATACAATATAACCATACAATATTGTTAATGTAAGTAAAAGTTAGATATACATATAATAATCATAATCATGCATTTAACATGCTAAACATAATTTATCATGAATAATACAGAAAAACATTTTTTTTTAAATATTAAATAGTCATTAAAAAAACTCTAAAGTAATGCACTAGTCAATGAAAAAAAATTACGAGCAACCTTTTCAATTTTAAATTTCGAGCTGTAATTTTTTAGTAACTTGTTATTTTTTGGTCTACAAAATTTTATCGTAACATGAAAAAAATTTGAATAAAAAAAAAATTTGGTTTTTAGCCATTTTTTGAATTTTAGAAAATTCAAAGCAACCTTTTAAAAATTTTTAATTGAACTGTCTTTTGGAAAAAGTTCTCAGCCCATTTTCTCACTTGGGACTAAAAAAGAGAAAATATTCGATTTTTTGCCCCACTATGATGTATACGATATATATGCTAGTGGGGCTGCACCCCTGCACGCTCTGCGCACTTACCCCTTAATTTTTTAGTATGCTTTTTAAAGTTAAAAAAATAAAAAATTCTTTGTGAAGTAGTTCAAGAGTCGAAACAAAAGTTGTGTCAATTTGATAAATACCTTTTTATTAATTTTTGAGGCAATTTTTTGCCTAGTTTCTAATCACAGAAAATATCCAAGAAGATGAAATTTGAAGAACATTTTTAATTATTTTATTCATCATAAAGAATTTCCAGAAAAAAAGGTCTCATAGGTTCTTGTTACTTTACTTTAACATTCTAATATAAAATTCTTATTGAGCCTTGTATTAACTACAGGTAAAAATATTCGAAGAAGTAATAAAATGAGAATATGTTGGTTATTCTCTCTGGCCGTAATAAATCTTTCTAATCGTAAATCACGATTTTCAAAATTTTATGTAAACAATGAGATGACATTTATATGTATTAATAACCAAGGAGATCAAGTAAAAACATTTCTATACAAATCGTTAATTTATTATTCCATTTTTCGTGAAAAAAAAGTTGTATCCATCGCATGAACTGATATAGTATCAATATTACTTTCAAAAGGAATGACCAGTCATAGAACATTTCGCTTATCTTTAGACTTAAACAATATAGAAAGTTCGTTCTTGGAATTTGAATCTGAAAAAAAAACTTAAAAGAAGTAGATTTATTCATATAAGACGAGGCTTCTATCATCTCAAAAAAAAGCCTTAAAAATATTTGAAAGAACGTAACGTTATTTATGAGATACAAATATCCATTTTAGTAATAAATCAATTATTTTAGAAGGTGATTTCAGATGGATTCTTCCAGTTTTAAAAAATAGTTATAAAAACAAGAATATACAAGAAAGAATTTAATCATCATATCTTTAGTTGTTGGTTTGTCTTCTAAAACTTCATATCATATATTCATCAATTGACAAAACGTTTTCGAAAGAACTGTTAGATATTGAAGAAGTAAAAATTAAATCGTTTCAAGTTCCAAATAGATGAAAGCAACTTATGTTTATTCCAATATTATTGGTAAAGATATGAACTCTTAATAAAAAGTGTTATACTTACTCCTCATGACAGATGTACTTACTTTTTTAATACTAAATTTTTAAATCATATAAAAAGAGAAATGAAAACATATAATAGCATAGATTATGCTACTTACAAGTATTAATAAATTTGATTATGATATATACATAAACTTTTCAATTGAACTTCTAAACAATATTTCTAAGGGCTTAACACCTCATGAGCTCTATTTCAAAATTGGAGCAATTGTTATGTTGATACAAAATTTAAGCATAATTAATAGCTTTTGTAACAGCACAAGGTCCCAAATTACAAAATTACTTAAATACAATATTAGAGCAAAAATTATAATGAAAGAAAAAATTGGATAAAGAGTTTTGATATTAAAAATAACTCCTAATACTGTAAATTTATTATCATTACCATTTATTTCGTTCAGAAAACAATTTTCTTTAGTCTTAATGACTATCAATAGATCTGAAGGTCAAAGTATTAATAATATTGGATTGTATTAAAAAAAACCACTGTTTTTGCATGGTCAATTATACGTCACGTTATCAAGATGCAAAAATAAAAATGGATCTTATATTTAAATAAAACGTGATAATTATTAAGAAATAGAAAATATTGTCTGAAAATAAATTTTTGACGTTACCTTATCTAAAGTAGATTAAGAAAAATTTTATTAGCAAAAGTAAAAAATTGTCCATAATAATCTTGCACAGTGTATTTAAATGATAAATAAATGTATTAAATTAATAAATTATTATTTAAATTTTGTTTCATGATGGTGCGCATTAATTGACATATTATTAAATATGATTTCTATTTTGTCGTAATAAAAAGGGCTACAAGCAATGTCCATGGTTCAACTATTTTTAAAGCTTATTGGTTATCATTTATTAAGTATAAAAATATAATGTTACGTTATTATACATTTTGAATACTGGAATTAATATGCTTTTAGAAAACTAAAGAAGAAAAAAAAATCAAGGCACCATAGCACTACCTCAACAATGGTGTGAAAATGTGCTAATGTGATAGAATTTAGGGGCTTCCTTAAAACTGTAAGGAGAGCTAAGACAGAAGGTGCAAATAGTCATACAACTAGGAATGACATGAAAACCGATATAATTACACCTTATTCAGAGATTTGGCTGAAGGGTGACTGGAAGGAGTTCTACAAAATTGTATTGGATTATCCGGTTGTTGGGTTATAAAGTTATGAACTACTTACAACCCTTCAATATTAGACTTCATTTGGTGTTATCAATTTATTTAATGAGGCACTCTTTACAAGTTTATTATACTAGTTTTTTTATTCAAATATTATAATTATAATTTTACCAGGTGTCTTAAAATTTAAATGGTGTAGCTGATGTTTTAATTGATAAATTAGGAACCACACTCGATGAGCGGTGGTGAGCTACTATCTTAAACGCTGCGCGAAGAAATGCACCTTGCACGGAGCGTTATTTAAAACTTCCTTGTTTTACATGCTATAAGGCTGGTATTTACTGACTTTATGTATTTAGGCTTTGTGGCTCGCTTTGGTTATCATTTGATATTTCTAAGACCACGAAGTACGTAGTCAGCCCTGTTAGGTGACGACTTTCGTTAATTATGACTTTTTTGAGAGACCTTAAGTTTTATTACTAAAAGAGGAAATAAAAATAATTTAATATAGAATAAAATGAAAAATGTATTTATTCATTCTAGTCATCACTGAGTAGTTTTACATAAATTTTTGTATGGTGCAAAATTGTTTTTGTAAGAAATTGGTATTAAAAAAAAAAAAAAAATTTTATTTAAGTTTTATGTGTCCATAACAAACTAATTTTAAAAATTTGATATTGGCATACTGCGAAATAGTAATTTTTTTTTTGGTTTATTACTACGTAATAAACATGTTTCAGATAATCTTACCAGTACCGATCGATAGATACTTTAGTAAGGAAAATACTATCTTCAGTGTTTTTTGCAATATGAGTCCCTAAAAAAAGTTATGTGCGTAATTTGATAAAAAATTCGATTGAATTTTAACTATTTATTGAATATCATTAAAACCCAGCACGATTATGTCCCAAAACTATTTTGTTATGTTCTCTGATGACATTACGAAGTGATTCCAACAATTTTTGTTGTGGTCACAGAAAATCTCGTATTTACCAGTTTTAAGGCCCGTACCTCTAAAAAAATATTATTAACGTTAATATTTCTAATATTCCCTGCAAGGTAGACCGTTTAACATATTAATTTTTTAGTTAAAAAAAACTACTTTTAAATATTACAATACATTGTTTAGTTTTTTGCCAATTGATTTTTGCAAGTAAGGGTTTTGAATTATATTGCAAAAGTGATTGTCACGATTCGGCTCTGGTAAACATATTTTGTTTAGTGTAACGTATGTGCTTGGAAAAAAATAAATTTCTTACGTTTTGAACATTTTTTCTGAAAAATGAAAAACTTTTTACACCTAACACAATCTTCAAATATCCCAACAAATTTAATGTATGCTTTTTTAATAAACAGCCATTGTAATTGTCACTAAAAGATTTAATTTAAAAAAAGATTGCTCTAGGTTGCTCACTAGCCAAGATACAGAAAGTCCATGATTCTTATGACTATAAAAAAAAAAATTCTTAAAGAAGTTTAATTAACTCATGTACATTTTTTAGTTATCCCACAATCATGTCACAACGTTTTTCTAAAAATCTTTTTCACATATAAATTCAAACAAAATTTTTAATGTTTCATATTTTGAGCTCTCACTGACGTAGTGCTCTCGGTTCCCCTCTACTGCTACTACTCCCTTGGCATACGAAAAAGTCTCAGCTTTTTCTATTACTGCTTCCTTTGTCATTACCATGATTAAATATATAGCTCAAATAATTATCTATAAAATATTGTGTTGAAATAAAAAAAAACTTGATGAGTTATGAATTGATTATCTTAAATACGGAAACCAGAATAATGAAAATGAGAATACTTATTGAAAATCCATTAACAGTGGTTTTAATACATTTTATTTGTCTTTCACATAAAAATAACGTAAAACAGTGTTTGTATGCAAAGGTAACAATCTTTTACATTGCGTGGCATTTTCATGATCAATTGGGCTGTCTGCAAATCATTTTGCACAGGATAATTTCGTACAAAATATCGATAGAAAAAAGCAACTTGAAGAAAATTTAATTGTAATGCAGCACTTTAATGATTTATTAAACCTTTTTGCAAAATACACCTTTTGTAAGGTTAACGTAAGCTTATAAATTCAAGTTTATTAAAATTATAAAATTATTAATAATATCCGTAAAAAGAATAGATAATTTTTTACCCAAAAAAGGTACATCGCAAAAGAACCCAATGTATAAGCAAAATAAAACTAGAAAATTTCAGAAAAAAACAAGTGTTGGTCTCGGAATCCTTGGCAGAAGTGAAACTTCCAACTCAAATGTTATTGAACTCAGTATACTAGAAACTAAGAAAATTAGAGTACATCTTATTTCAATAAGATTTTAAGAGTTTGATATTAAAATAATGAAAATTTGACTGTTATTACGTAATCAATCACGCTTGTTCATAGAATAAATATACTTCAATATACTACTTATGTTACATGTGATTCATGCAATCTAAGTATACCTCCATGTTTGTTATGATATCTATACTTTGATCCTACTTTATAACTATGTATTAATTCTTTAAGACATTATAATGTTTTAAATAATTATTATTAGCAAGATGTATGCTGTTATTATTTATAATTAGATTTATCATTAGCTAATAATACGTAGTTTTCATGTTAAATCCTCTTTAACTATTTTATTTGCGCTTTTGCTTACAGTGACAGTAAGCTTAGATCTCGATTACACCACCACTTCCTCGTCCAGTTTCCAAAGCCTACTATTTGTTGATTCTACGTTATCCTGAACGTTTTCTCATGGTAATGAACACTGACTCCTAGAGACAAGATCAAGTTTTGCTAGACAACTAATCATCTCTAGCGGTATATAAAAGTACTTTCGTCCATACAACTTTCCTTTTCAAGAATGATTAAAACATGGCTTATGTTCAGTTATAAGTAAATTGTGGAGATTTATTAGTATTACAACTATTATAAGCTAATAAAGGAAAATGTAATAATACTTTATGCAAAATCCTAAAACCAATTAGTTAACTTTCATTTATTGTCGTAGCTCCCGATTCGGTTATATTTTTTAACTGTCATACCTATGTAAGCATATGTTTTTTGCTGGTAATACGGTCAGAAAACTTTACTGCGTGTAGACTTGCAACAGTACCCAGCTGATATAAACAGTAGGCTTATTGTTTGGCTAAGCGTGAGAGTTAACTAAACCAGAATAGTCTAACGAGCTTTTTCTAGTAAGAGTATCTCTCTTGTCAAGTAAGCTTCACTCGAAGCTGAACCACTAAATATCCAGTGTGAGACACTTTAATAGCGTGTTTCATTACGAGAACCTTTGTCGTATGAATCCAGTTCTTGTATATCTTCAGCAGTACCTAGCTCATACCTACAGTAAGATCGACTTATGGTCTAAAGTCAAAGTTTCTGGCACGGGGATCTACGATAACTTGTTTTTTTGCAAGAAACACTGTCAAATTAGATTTTCAGCTGTACCCAGTTAATATCATTTGTGAGCTTAATTTAAGGTCTATCGTCAAAGTTTCCCGTGAAAAAATCTGCGATGAGGGTGAAGCAACTCTAGGTCATGAGAAGTTTTAGCAGAGCTACAGCTGATATTTCTGATAAACTTGTCTTAATGCCTTACGTCTCAATGCCTCACCACAAAGTTTTCTGGGTGGCAATCTTTCATAACTTTTTCTATAACTTTTTTTTTGTTGCGAGAAATACCATCAGATAAAACCTGTTTGTGTAGATTTTCAGTAGTTCCTAGCAAAAAACTCTGATAAGATCGACCCGTGGACTAAAGTCAAAGTTTTCCTCGCAGGTATCTACGATAATGTGTTTTTTTGCAAGAAACATGGTGAAGCAACTTTAGTTTGTGCAGTACTTTAGCTCTAATCCAGCTGATATCTGCTAAAGGCTCCACTTTTGGCCCAACGTCGAGGTTTTCTGCACTGAAATCACTTATAACGTGTTTTTGGGAGAAATATGGCCAGGGAACTTTATTACCTGTAGACTTTTAGCAGTGCCCTGACACTATCTATAACAGGCCTATTTTTCGGTCAAACGTAAAAGTTTACTAAACTGGTTTAATGAGCTTTTTCTTTGCTAGAGAACTGACAATAATATTTTAAACAGTGTCCAGCTAAAGTCTGGGATGATATTAGTTCTTATTGTACTCTATTCTGAAATGATGTTAGGTCTTATTAGGCTTATTGTCAAAGTTTTCCATGCGAAGATTTTCATTAACTCATTACTTTGGGATGAAATCTAACCTATTAAATAATACCAGTTCTTATAAATTTTAAGCAGTACCTAGATAATATCTCCGATAAGATTAACATATGGTTTAAAGTTAAAGTTGGCTGCATCGGAATCTTTAATAGCATGTTTCATTGTGAGAATACATTGTTTTCGAGATTTTCTTCCCTTGTTTTTTACTCACTCGCCAATAAAAATAGTGCCTTAAAGATTTTGATAGATGGCTATTTAGTTCTACAACTTCTCGAGAAAAAACGAAATTTACCATCGTAACTTAATGGTTGTCGTTTTTGATATGTTCCTACTTGCATATGAAGTAATTGTCCGGGGTCATTTAATTATTAATGAAAGGGCCAATTTACTGATTGCAATGGAGAAAAGCCCCTCGGGTCCTTTGGTGTTTAGTGCTTTTGTTTCAGATCTGCTTCCTAGAAAAAAATGCCTCGACAGTCTAATTCTAAGATAAGACACACATATCAAAAAAACGTTTTTTTTTTTTTAGTAAAACAAGCTATACCTTATTTCAAGGTCCATCATTCTACTGATCACGTTTATAACTATCAATCAATCAATTTAAAGCTTTCGACCTTCAGCTTTTGACCTTGGACTTTCGACCTCCAGCTTTCGTCTTTTGTCTTATTACATATGCCACAGGTTATAAAGCTTTTAGTGTTCATAAATATATGTGATACTTCCGCCTTACAATTTAACCATCGAAAATGACGTTCAAGAAACACTTTAATGTGGTAGAACCCATACAATTTACAAATGTATCTTAAAATTCTTTTGCAGCCTCTAAAATTTCAAATGTTTACTTAGATTTAATTTAATAACAAACAAAATAACTTAGTTAGGGAAAATTTTGACGATGAGCCTCGAGTGAAGCTTATTGAAAATATCAGCTGGGCATTGCTGAAAATCTAATCAGATATCGTTTCTCCCAAAAAAATATGTTATCAAAAATCCACATGCAGGAAACGTTGACTATAAACTACAAGTCAATCTTATCAGATATATCAGCTAGGTACTGCTAAAAATCAATAAGGATTGGTTTTATTTGACAGTGTTTATCGCAAAGTAACAAGTTATGAAAGATCTTCACACAGGAGACTTTAATGATGGGCATTGAGTAAAGCTTATCTAAGATATTTGCTAAACAGTGCTAAAAATCTTACTTGACATTTTTCTAACAAAGAAAAGCTCATTGAACTATTTCGGTCTCGTAATCTCTTACATTTGGTAAAAAAAGTCTATTGTACATAGCAGCTTAGCAATGATAAAAGTCTGTAAGCAAACAGTTTCCTAGTTGCATTACTTTCTACAAACACATTATCAAAGATCTCAGTGCAGAAAACTTTGACCTTAGACCACGAATGGAGCTTATCACAGGTATAAGCAAGGCACAGCTGGAAATCTGAACAAACAAGTTTTATCTGACAATTTTTTCCGCAAAAAAAAAAATATGAAAAAAATTCTAAAACATGGCCGCACAGAAAACTTTGACGCTGGGCTTCGAGACAAGCTTATGAGAGATTTGTAGCTCTATGAAACTTTGCATGAACTAGAGTAGCCTTACTATTATCGAAGATTCCCGTGCGGAAAACTTTGACAATGGGCCTCGAAGGAAGCTTATCAAAGATATCAGCAGGATACCACTAAAGATCTTATTTGACAGTTTTTTTTACAAAGGATCACGCTCTCAAAGATCTTAGCGCCAAAAATATTGATCTTAGACCATGAGTCGAGTTTACAAGAGATATTAGCAAGGATTAGCTGAAAATCTGCATGAACAGATTTTATTTGACAGTATTTATCATGAAATAACACGTCATTAAAGCTGTACGTAGTGTATACATACAGTTTATTTTGTCAAGTAAAAAGCTGAACAAACTAAAAAAAGTATAATTATGCTAAAAAGTACAGTACTTTCCTTATGCCACAAAATAATCTTTAGCCCTATAGGGCCATTGATATGCAGTTCCTCCCGTATAAACTACGAAAAAGACTTTTTTGTAAGTTGTAAAGATTTAAAACTCACAAAAAACATGTATTATTAAAAAAATTTTTTTGTCTTATCTAACAACTTTATTACCAAAGTAACAAGGTCCTGGAGCTCAATCTCTAAATGTTTGGTGGCCAGAAAAATGAAAATAAATATTCTGCCTATTTAAAAATCTGGAAGATTCAAGAGTAAACTGTAAGGGTTATAATAAAAAGCTGATCCCTTACTCAACGGATTTTTCGTTCAGTGATCTTGATGCTGCTGTTTTAATTTTAATGAATGATCTGCGTCAGTTTCTTGACGCCTAAAGTTGTATACATTGGATGCATTTGAAGTTTTCCTTCCAACTTGTCATCTTACGACTTTTGCTATGGTTAACACTTTTATGAGCCCTAAAGGCTGTTTTTTGTCAACTTTGTTAAGTTTTAATGTATTTGTTGGCAAGGTAGTTCAACGTCCGATGGCTTTAAAAGGAACTAGTGAGCTTCTTAAGTAAACTCTTTCTTGATTGAAGTTTCCAGCAAACGTTACCACCTCTATACCTCAGGGTGATCTTCTCTGGCCCGTTACTGTAGCATCGGACCGATCAAGAGGAAAACTACAACTTCTGAAGCGTTGAAGCTAATTGTAGAGCTCTTTTCTGACATTTTCTGGGGTTATGTGAGAGATATTTTTGTCCAAAGCACTGTCTTTTTTTCAGAGCTCAATAGTTTTGATGATCAAAGGTGAAGAGATTGATTCGTGATCTATGCCCGTTGGCGACCATCTCGTTTGCTAAAGTTTATTTTTACTTTATCTCGACAACGTTCACCTAGCGCAGATGGAGGGGATTGGTGGTTTGTGGTCCAATTCTTAGAGTTACGAGGGTAATATAGGGTATTCAGTGGCCAGGGTTCCCAGCCTCAAAACGGAAAACTCTGCTTGTAACGTCTGCCAGTGAATGACTGACTTGGTCTAATAGTGGCCAGCTTTGTATGGTCTTTTTGTCGACGAATCGTTGCCAAAAATGGTAGTAAACATGTATTTGTTGACAAGATAATTAAACGTTAGAAGGCTCTAAAAGGAACCAATGAGATTGATGGTTAAGTAGGGAGAGTTAATACTTGTAATGACCCTGAATAGGGCCCGTGGTAAAACTTCCAGCTATTCCTTATTATTATTCTTGGTCATGGAGAGCTAGATGTGGGTAGCTGGACTCTAACCCTCAGAGTCTATGCTTATGAAGACCGTGCTGGAGGGAGCTACGCCACTGGCTGAATATGTTGTCTTTGGGTCGTTTCCCGGATAACCAACCACTTATCGTAAGTCAGGAAAATAGATCTGAAGAATACCTTCTTTGTGGATATGTGATTAAGACGATTATTGAGAAAGATGCTGTTTGGCCGTTATGGCTACTCAAACTCCTCGGGTTTTATTTTTCCTGGCATACTGTCGTAGCAAAATCTGGTCTGGTAGCTCCAGGACGGTTGAAGAAAAGTCTATGAAACCCTGGATTACTAGGGCAGATTGTGCTCTGGCTAGTCACGTCCCTCGGCATTTCGCTGGAAATTTTCCCATTACCAACATCTCTCTATTGCTCGTACTGATCAATCTTGGTGCTTCGGAATGACGTTCGACGTAAGTCGCTTATCCGTTAGAAAACAGTGTTGTCAGTAGTCAGTACACCTAGCTGCACGACTCCTAGCTCTGTGCTTTATGCACTGCCAGTGATCGACTGTGTAATTCGGTATTATTCTTGGTAATATAATCAGACTTGCTTAATTCTAATACAGGTAGATTTGATTTTACCTCTACCCCACCTAGTGAATTCTACTTAACTGAAGTAAAAGGCTACCATATTTTTACAGAACTTTGAGCTTATTTATAACTATTGTTACTCATTTTTTTAATATAAAAACAATACTAAAATAATCAAGGATGTGTCAAGAATAAGTAGGCGAAATTTCAGCAAGATTGATTGAGTAGTTTTCGTGGTTAGCGATTATAACGGTTTCAGTGACTTTGCTTCATATATTAGTAAGATGGCTGATTTTGTTGGAACAGATTTAGATGATACCTAAAGTGCGTATAGGTACCTTTTCATAGTCAAGATGCAGTAATAATTACATCGAGTACTGTGTTTTCATTTTTTTAACCATAAGTCCTAGCTTTGCTAACACTGAGCTTATGAATTTCAACTGTGGTTGCACGTAAACAACTTAAGGGTATCGTCAATCTTTGGTCACATGTATCGTAACAGAATTTCCACTTTAAGATCAAGGACGTGGCATACACTATGAGTCTTAAGTCTAGTCAAAAAGTAGTATCCTGCCTATCACATTAAAAAAAAAGACTAAGAAGTAAATGATACCATGACTAGCAGGCAAATCAAATCTGATTTTCAGAGTTACGAAATTGTAATGCTCTACAAAATTGACATGCTTACGTCAGTATGACAGTAAAAAAATAAAATTGACGAGTTATAAGCTACAAAAATGAATTAAAATTAATTAATGGGTATTAGGATTCGACACAAAGTATCATCACATTTTTTTTTATTAAAACAAAATAGTTGTTTTACTAATGAATCTTAAAAATATCCTTGAAATTTTTAAATAAGATATTTTTATTATCCTTTTAAAAAAAAGGATAAAGGTATTATGTGTTGCAAGAGATGATAATGTGTCTTAGAAAAACTCGATCTTGTGTCTCGGAATCAGCAATCATTGCCATAGGAAAAGGTTCAAGATAACGCATGATCAACAAACAGTAGGTTTTAGAAACTGGATGACAAAGTGGTGGTGGAATCAAGATCTACGTTCACTGTTCCTGTCAGCAATAGTGCAAATAAAATAGTTAGAGGGCATTAAATGTGAAAGCTCTTTATTATCAGCAAATGATCAATCTAATTATAAATAATTACTGAAGTAGGGTCAGCTTATCTATTTGAATAAGAATAGTTGTATTAGCTTATAACAATAAACCTAATTGAGTGTTTTTTTAGCTATCTATAGTTGAAAGATTATAAAGCCAATCATTTATCGATTAATTACAACAAGCACTATTTCATATTAAAGGTTATTTTTCATTATCTGCGTATGTATTTACCACACAACACAATCATGCCAATGAGCTACGCTATATTTCTATTAAATAAACTAAAATTATCTGAAATCGTGCTTATTGATACTAAAAATTGATAAATGCATTTGACACAATCCTTTGTGATCAAATCTCTGTACATCTAACGAACTATATTCGTTGGCTGTGCTGCGCTGCCTGTTAATGTAACTTTCATAGAATTGGTGACTTAAATAACTGTTTTCTTTTAAACTGTCCATTTTCAGGGTTTGTGCCTACAGTAACTTTTGTTCTAACAGGCATAAACTATATTACGTTTAAATTTCAAAACACGTCATAGGAAACCACACTTACATTTCAATAGTGTGGGGACCTTTAAAGTTGAATTTATTCATTTTTTGACAAAGAAGCAAGTAATTTGGAAATTCTGACGATAAGTTATTGAGAACCATCTCGACGCTGGCCAAGACAGTGAAAAGTTCTCTGTCTCCAAACGTCAAGTTCCTGGAGTCAATGGTACGTTGGAGATGATCTCTGACCGATTTCACCTCAGCCCCCTAAATGTGGAGCACGGAAAGGAGAATAAAGTTCCACCTGATTTCTTCTTTGGCAAGATGGTTGGTTACAAGGACCCAGCGTAGCTCTGCCTATTAGAGCGCTTCGCACAGTTCGCGGTCTGCATCACGAAAACAAGTACCATTGTTCCATGTCGCAACCAGTTGATCACGTTTGCTGCAGGATCAAGTGAACTCTCCCAGAAATGAGTCTGTTGTCAGATATCCAATGGGCTCCGGGTACAGTGCTTTTATACCCATGCATACAAAGAGAGTGGTATACTTTTTTCTCGTTTTAATGCCAAGTCCTTTGGTGGCTAGTTTGTTAAAGGATTCAGCTTTGTCATTACCCGTGAGAGAGAAAGCTCGCACTGGAGTAGTTGAAGCGGTTGGTAATGGGGTCATTAGTTGGGTGGCTCCTTTGATAGGGCATTGTCGTTGATGAGCCGCTGATGATTGAGGCTTATTTGGCGACGTAGGCGCTTGTCATCCATACTACTCCATACAGGGGATACTGGTGTGTCCATGAGATTACGAGATGGGATAGAGCGCACGTACAGTTTAGAATCAGTGGGTGTTTCTTGTAGTAACTTGATCCCTGAAGATGACCTCCTGCATGGAGAACTCTATCAGTTGAGAGGAACGGAGCTCACGGTGTCAGTAAGTGTTTTGTGGGGAGTGGAGATCCAAATTTTAGATATTTAATCTCAGTTTGAAAAGTCTGGCATTGGCTAAGGCAGACGTATGCAAGGTATGATTCATTGTTCTCAGTCACTTTTACAGGGGCTAGAACGACCGTGTCTGAGCCACGCCCAAAGCGTAATCTGACCCATTGTCGGATACGAGCAAGAAAACAAAGAAGTCAAATTAATTCAGAGAATAAGTCTAGTATAGAATGGACTTTCTGTTGTTTGACATAATTAGCTCGAGTAAGGCTCTGTGCAAGTGACTCGTTGGTTTCGTAAGTGACAACTTCCTTGGGCCACTCGTCCAGTGAATTGCTTAGCCACGTTGGATCCTCTCACCACGTACTCTGAAATTTAAGCATTAAGAGGTCGACTTCTCAAGAAGTCTCCTCTGCTGGGTTGGATTTGGTTAGGATACATCACTAGATGCGAGGAAAAATAAGCTCCTGGATGTGAGCAACGTAGTTATCAACAAATATGTTGTTGATGGACTCAGCTGCTTGAACCCAATGCATCGCAATCTAGCAGTTACTCCATGCATAGCGATGGTCAACGGATACTGAGAGTTCCTGAGCAACTGAGCGCAGCATCATCTGGGTGGCGAGTAGGGCTACTCTGAGTTCCAGACGGGGAATCGTTATATGAGCTGCTGGTGTCAAAGCTGGTTGCAGACTCTTAATGAATGACAATTTAGTTCTTGCAAGAAGCAAACAGACGCAAAAATACTCGAAAAGAGTCTGAACCTGCGAGTAAATGACAGCGGCCATGGCGCAGTGGCTGGTGTCAGTGAATGCATGCGAGTATAATTAGGTTAATTGGCAATCCAACGTGAAATTGCTATGCCTCTAAGATCTTGGAGATAAGATGAAAATACGGATCACCTGTGAGCCATGGAAGCTGGTGCAGGCTTGTCCTAGTCGAACCAAGCTCGCCAAAGGTTCTTGGTTAATAACTTTAAGACCAAGACAGTGGGAGCAAGCCAACCGATGTTATTGACTACTGACAGGTTGCGATGTTCCGTAGGTTACAGTCAGCAGTCAGTAGTGCTGAGTTGTACCGGTCTGCTCCACAGACCCAGCTCCACAGATCCAGCTGCTTTACACGATGCGTCGGAGATTTGCATCCCTCTCATTGATCCAAATCTGCCAAAACATCATGGGTATATCAGTAAAAAAGGCGAATCCATGTATTCTTTACTGCAGCAGTACACTAGAAAGTACTGCCTGTAGTTTTGGACCAGCGTGTAGTGCATCGTTGAAGCTGTAATTAGACGAGGTGGGTCGAGACTCATTGAACACTACACGAAGCTTTTTCTGCTGATCCCCAAACTGCCAGATACCATGTTGAGAAACGTAGATGATAGGGCAGGACGTGTTCTCGAGTTTTGCGTCGGTCAACCGACGCATATGCACACACGTCAAGTCCTTCTCCATAAACTGCTTGTACTCGGTGGCCATCTTTGGGTCATGTCTCAAGCTTCGATTCAACTGCTGCAATAAAGTAAGTGCACTGGACATGCTACCACCTAAAAGATCCAGGTCCTCTCATTTCAGTGATAGGCAAAGAATCTATCAACCATCTTTCGCATGATGGTACTGAGCAAAGATCTTCTCACACTCTTCAGCCACAGAAAACTGTTGAAGGAGAAATATCAATTGGTAGTGCCAGGATGGGGCTTCCTCTTTTTGAGTAGTGAGACATGAAGCCAGAAATGAGCGTGCCATGTCATCTGAAGCTCTTTTAGTGAAGACCCAACCAAAAACCATGAATGGAGCTAGTAGCTCCCCTAGCTAAGTAATCCCCGGTTGAATCAGACGGCTAAACACGTCGGCACTGATGAAAATGTCAACTTGGCCTGGAGTGCTGAATGCTTTGTCAGCGATATAAGTCAGGCTGAGGCAGCTTCAAATGATGGTGAGCCTCACGGCAGAAGAAGGGATGCACAACGCAAGGTGATGTACTCAATGTACAGTCAGCATTGTTGAGAATGCCTTATCTAGAAATGTGAAGGGTAGAGTGGTATGAGAGGGTGTGAGAGTGGGCTGCATATGACTTACCAACTGCACTAATGCTTTATATTGACGAAACGAGGAGAACGTCAAGGCTAAGTGCTACTTTGACCGAAGTTAATGTGACCTTGGAGCAGGCGTCTAGCAAGGCCCATACCATGATTTCCCATTTACGAGGGCCCTCTAGACGTACCAACGTGGTGGGGCAGATAGGGACTCACAAAGTCAAGGTTTTGTTCTTGTTATCGCTCTTTGTTAATGGATTTTATTCATGAACTTGCTTGGTTGGGATTAGATCCATGATGGAGTCTGCTTCGCGCTTGTGGCCACTCTCATGAAGCGTACAGTGATGAGTGGCCTGGCAAACTGAGCAGACGTTACTTGAAGAACAGGATCGTGTTGGATGACCCCTCTTCAGAAAATTAAAGCACAGCATGGCTTGCATGACAAGCCCTTTCCGTTTCACAGTGGTGATTTTTTGGAAGCGGTCACAATGACCAATGTAATGCTGTGATCGACAAACAGGATAAGATAAATTGTTGGCGTGAGTGGCAAGAGATCTGTAGCGGTGGTCTGATGGAGTGGAGGCAGTGACTAGAGCTAGGACGCGTTGGCCACTGCGGCAAAAGCAGGATGCTTCCACCCAGAACAGAAAGCGACAGCGTTGCTGTAAAAAGCCTGACAAGGTACCGGAGATAGCTGCGTTAACTTAAGGAACTGTGAAAATAGCCTCCAACCTTTCAAGTTCGTCTTTCCATACTCTTCTTGTCAAAGAGTCTATGTAGGTGGCTGTGAATAAAGTAATCCACGCATCCCAGGATTCAACAGGTTGTTCTAGGGCTAACAGTTGATCTCTATGTTCTTTCAAAGTGTCTAGGAGTCCTTGCAGATCTCCGGCCATTTTATCGTGCAGTGGCTTCAGCTTTTAAATTATTTATATGTGATCCTGCACACTGCAATGGAGTCTACTGCCAGGATGTCATCAAGGGCCACTTTAGCATCACTTTGTATGTGCACCTTGAAATAATATGATCTCTCAACATTTCTGAGCTGCTGACCACTGGTTAATAAGGCTTGAAAAAAGTCGTAAAATCATTCCCCATCCTCTCGATGACTAGAGAAGGCGGAAATATTGATTTTGGGCAGGAGAAGTCGTCGCCCTCCTGTGTCAGCTAAGATCGGAGAACAGTTATGGTCTGAGGTAGAGCATTTAAGGTGGTCTTTAGCATCAAAAGGGAGCGTGATAGCATCGAAGTGTTAAGTGCATGCAACTCGTCAAACTTTTGGCGTTCTTCTTCTTTGGGTACATAACGTAGCCATTCAAAGTAATTATCTTCAAAGCTCGTCCAAAGATTCTCGAGAAGTCCCATAATGGTTTTTATGAGGCCAACAGTTTACTGCTCAATGCTGACGATAGATTTGCTAAGTTGGTCCAGCAACTTGCTGAGAGCTTGTTGAGTCGAGAGATCGACTTTCCATCCTTCGTTGACCCTGAAACCAAAAGCTGAACGCTTGCTTATCCAACACAGCAGTGTTCGTCATGCTGCAATTTGTATAGAGCCCTTGCCCAAAAGTGAGAGGAGGGTTTATAACGTTACATTTTCGTCCCTAATTGACATTTTCACGTTGACGAGAGTCAGTCCCGATACAACGCGCTAAAATCACCTCCGAACACCTACAACCCCTTTCACTCCTCGTTCTGCATCGCAACTTGGCTAAGCTCCGCTCTCCTGATGTAACTCTTCACCTAGAGAAGGCCCCATTGCGTACTGTCCGTCAGGAGGTGGAGAGTTCCCAAGGTAAATGACCAGAATATAAATGTTACACACTAATAAAGATAAATACACGAACACGAGTTTCACCTTTAGACTACTCTTTATTTTATTTATAATAGATGAATATTACAAAAGAATGACACTATTTCTGGCGCAGATTCGCAGATTTAAACACTTGCCTTTATACGCATACACCCACACCCGCACACCTACACACATGCACATGCATACCCAAAGTTCCCCACAAGCAACCTAGAGAGCACTTCAAAATTACGATGACCTGGTTCGATCTCAAGAGCACTTGGCCACAACGAAACGCCTTCGATCACGAAGTACCTCACGCATCAACTCCACAGGAGTCCCTGTCCTACCAGCGGACTCACTAGCTAGTCAGCTGAGTCTCAGATGACGCTGCGAACGCGCACACTTATTGTCACAGGGAGTCCTACCGTTGGCCTCACCCACCGGCTTACGGAGTCTCAGATGACGCTGCAAACTCGCTTACATATATACACACACTCTACGACGTTCTAACCCAATGGTCAGCCAGCCCCTCGCCGACTGCCGAGACTCGGATAACACTTCGATTTGAATACACATACGCATTACGTCCTACTTCAGTGGACAGTCGACCTCTCGCCAACTGCCGAAAATCATACAATGCTTTGCTTTGAATTCACACACACACACACACACACACACACACACACACACACACACACACACACACACACACACTTTCAATACATCTCTTTAATGCGCAGTGCTATAGTTCCCGTCACCCCAAATGCATCGGCTCACCCACGATTTGAGTGATCACGCCCACCAAGCTCTCTTCCTCGACCCAAACGTCTTCCTCTCGGACAACCTGATTCTCGCTCTCACGTCCGCATTTCCCTCTCTTCTGCTTTATTTTCACTCTCTCTCGCTTTCTCATTCTCTTAGTAACCTCGAACCCTCGTTTACACTCCTTACTCTTTTCCTCAACCACTAAGAAATCCACAGTACCTTTAACAACACACATTCATGTACACGCCCGCTTTTTGCCCTTACCCTCGACGCGTCCTACACCCTAACAACCTCCACTTGGCGCCACATGCTATGTCCCCCTTTTTCACTTCCCCACTGATCGCTAACCTTACCTCGTACTACGCAAAAAACCTCCAGATCACCATCTTCAGGGAAGTTTTTGGCATCGTCCTAGTGATGTCGCCCACTGCGATCCAGCCTCTCGTAATTACATAGTCTCCAGCCAGGCTACAGATAATCCCTCCCATAGATCACCATGAGCTGGTTACGGACGTAGGTTGGACGACGTCTCGATGGCGTACTTGCTCTACATCCTTCCCTCTCGAAGGCCCGCCAAAGAGTCCTCTCAGTCTCACTGCTTGCGTCCTACTGCTTCGTAATTTCTTCTATCTCTTTTTTTCCCCTACTTCTCTCATACGACCTAGTTCGCACACGTCTTGTTTTTCCCCTTAACTACACAAATATACACACGCACTCCCTATTTCCGGCGAATTAAAAGTTTACAAGAGATACGGTAAAAATACAATCAATAATTATAATAACTGCTACAAATCGACAACCCATCTATTTTCCTACCAACCTACAGATTCACTCAAAAATGTACACACATATAAAGACTCGTGCACACAGTATTAACGTTAACATTACTTATCGTCCTTTAATTACACATTTCTTCTTATTATTTTCGCTTCTCCCACTCACACTTCTCTTTGCTCGTCTTACCAGCACTATTTCTCCGTCGTCCCCTCTTTCTTCCTCGAATGAAACATAACGAAAAATAAACACACGTACACAGGGCATTAAAACGAGCCTAAAACATCAAATTTTACATGAAGTCGAATTTAATCACTATTTTTTTAAACTTATGTAATATAAAAAAAAAATTAATTCGAGCTTTTATTAATTGTTTCATAAGAAAAAAAATACATATTTAACTATGTTGTAGAATTCACTTGGATACAATAATTTATGAAAAATTATGATCATTGCCAAAGAAATATTTATACAAGGTTTACTTAATGAATGATTATGTATATCTCTTAGGTATCTCGTATACTCTACTATTGAAAGTTGTCATCGCAGATTAGGAGAAAATTAGTCTTAATAATGACAGTTAAATGAACAAACATGTATTGATAATATGGACTGATCAAAGATCCATGGCACTGGAACAAGGCCAAAAATGATTTTTTCTATTTTCCGATGGTAGTTATTAGTTGTTCATTTTTTAATGTGCCAAAATTATTTTTTATTCTATTTTTAAAACCATGCACTCTTTTTATTTACCGCGTATCACCTAAGTCTAATGTAGTTAGAAAGATATTTTTTTATATGACACTGACAATCCAAAAGTTGTAGAAAAAAATAAAGAGTCAATGTGTATGTCTTTATATTATTGTATATTTAATTTAAATATGTAAACTGTCTTCCAACTTAAGATATTATATTAGTATTTTCATAAAGTAAGTTTTTTGAGGTTTTAGCTTTTCTTTGACGTAAATTTAATTAATTTTTTTTTTCATTTTACGAATGCATAAAGCAAAGTCGCTAAGACCGATCTCATCACTAACCACGCAAACTACTCAACCTATTTTGCTGAAATTTGCAAAAGCATTAAATAAGCTCAAAGTTTTGCAAAAATACGCTAGCTTTGCACTTTAGTTTAGTTAAATCTGCTAAGTGGCATCGAAGTAAAATCGAAACAACCTGCAATTAAATTAAATAAGAGAGGTTATAATGGGCCCAAGCAACGTACCTAAAACACAGTTACTCCCCAACAGTGCATGAAGCCTAGAAACAGGAGCCGTACAGCTGGGTATTCTGGCTACCAACGACTCTGCTTTCTAATGGACAAGCAACTTACGTCGAACTTAATCCTGAATCAACATGGTTTACGAATGCCACCAATACAAAGGCGCTCTGAACGAAGACGTCTGTGGCAAAATATCTGGAGACGTCTAGCCAGGGCACAATCTGCTATATCAATTTAGTATTTTACAGTCATTCTTTCAACCAATCTGGTGCTGTTACCAGAGCAGATGATACTACAATCGCAAGCCAGGGAGGAAAACTCTAAGTTAGGGCAGCCACAACAGCTTCCACAGTGATTTATAGCAACGGCATGTCCACAGAGAAGGTATTCTCTAGGATCATTTTCCGACTACCGATGAGAGGTTGGTTATCCGGGGAATGACCCGAAGACGGGATACTCTTTGGTCAGTGGTGTACCTCCCTCTATTATGGTCACCGTATGCAGAGACTCCAAGAGTTAGAGTCAAGCTACCTAAAACTAACTCTTCATTATCAAAAATTATAATAAGGAATGGCTAGAAGTATCACTACTGGTCCTTTTCTGGGCCATTATAAGTATTTACGTTTCATATTTAACAATCAACCTCATCTGTTCTTCTTAGAGCCACCTAACATTAAACTACTTTGTCAACTAAAACATGTTTACTACCATTTTCAGCAACGATTCGTCAACTAAAAGACTATATAAAGCCGGCCACTGTTAGACTAAGTCAGTCATTTACTGGCAGATGTTATCAGCGAAGTTGCTCATCACAAGGCTGGGAATCCCACTGACCAAAGATTCTATAGTACATTACTCTCTTGAATCTGTAAGCATTCAACCAGTAATCACCGATGCTCTCCGAGGTTCACGCTGGGCAAACCTAACAACTATAAAGGAAAAATAAACTCGAGCAAACGTGACAGACTTCAACAGTCAAGGATCACGAACCAATCTTTTCACCTTCGATCATCAAAACGACTGAGCTCTGCAAAAACGAAGGCACTTTGGACACCAACGTCTCCGGTGTAACTTCAGGGGACGTTGGTAAAGAACTCTACAACTAGATCTAACGCTTTAGATGTAGTTTTTACGATCAGTCTAGTGCTGCAACAGTAGGCCAGATAACATTGTCCTGAGGAATCCAGGCAGTTAAGTTTGTTGGAAAATCCAGCCAAAAAAGCAAACAGCAGCGTCAAATTTGACAAATAAAGAATCTACTGCTTGAAAGATTAGATTTTTATTATAACTCTGACAGTAATGACTTAAATTGTCCAGATTTTTTAATAGGTCATATGATGAGTATTTTTACTCATTGTGGTAATAAAAAATGGAAAAAGTAAGCTCCAGGACTCTGTTGCTCTAGTAACAAAGTTGTATGATTGGAAAGAAAAATCTTCCAATTATATATTTTTCATCAGTTTTAAATATTTACAATTTTAACAAATAGCCCTTTTTATTTATGATAAATTGAGTAAGTGCAAATCAAGGGCTCTGTAGAGCCAGCAATTATTTTATGGTATAAGGAATGCACGGTACTTTTCAGCATCATAAAATTCCACTTCTTACAGCTTAGTATTGCACGCAATAAACTGCATGAATTTCGAATAAACGTGTTTTTAATAAAAAAATTTTTGTTTTTAGAAGTGTGAAAAATAGATGGAAAATTTTTAACTGAGAACGTTGTACATTATGTGTCAACACACTCTGGTATTATATTTTTAGTAATAGGCAGGTATCGAAGTATTTTTGTTAAAACATAAGAAAATATGATCGGAATGTAATAATTTCGATGGTTCGATAACATCATACAGCTTTTATTTCAAAAGCGCTTGCTATTGTTATCATCACTTGGCCTTAAACATTATTGTTAGTTTCAATGATTTCAATTCCAAGATCAAGTGCTATCATACAAACAAGAGCCATAAAACGTTTATCAAACATCCTAACTTCCATAAAGAAATAAATGCTACTTTGCTTATAAGGTAGTAGATTTATATAAGTTCTCACTTGCTAGGTGCATTTCTTCGAGCGGCGTTTTAGTTAGTAGCTTTCCACCGTTCATCGAATGTGATTTCTGATTTATTAATTCAAACCTTAGATACACTATTTAAATTTGGAGACACCTGTTAAAATTATGATTGTAAAATAAAAAATAAAATGTAAGTATAATGAACTTGTATAGAGTGCCTCATTGAACAAATTAATAATACCAAATAAAGTTTGATACTGTAGGGTTGTACGTAGTTAAAGTGCTGAAATTATAATTTGATTGAACGTCATAAGTTATAGTCCCATGTTGCCTAGAGATACGAGTTGATTAGTGACATTAAAGACAGAGAGCCGAAAGAAGAGCATAAAGATAAAGGTTTTATAAAATAAACATTGAATAAATATAATATCTTTTTGCTCTTTTTTCTACAAACTGGTAAGTAGTTGGCCTTTCTGCTAGTCCTGTGGCCTCTGAAGGAGCGCGAGACTACATTCCACAACCTTTAATTTTAAATTAAAGGTAGGGTTAAATAAAAGTTACAATCATTTATCAAACACTGACAATGAATAATTAACCGTGTTGTAACTGTTTTTACATACGTAAGCACACTTTTACACGAAATCAAAAAAATTAATTCTGATAACGTTTTTAACTAACCTGTTAAAAAGTAATGTTTATCGAGATTCTTCAAGTTTTAACTGTTGTTTCAGGTTAAAAATTTGTTTCCACTTCTGGAGGGTGCTAATTGTTAAATTGTCTTCGTTGATGATTTTTTTATGCATTGACAGCAATAAAAAAAAAATTTTAATATGTTGACATGCTGTATCGTATTCCAAACAGTGGGTTGTATGCATTATAGACCAAAAATTGGGGTAAAGATGAAGCAAAAAATTAATACCTACCACAAATTTTCGAATTTTACAACAGTTGAGAAACCTTTTCATTCGTTAAGACCTTAGAAATTTTGATGTGAAACATCTATTCGTGCGCTTGGGGGTTCGACCGATGCGATAAAGTGACTCGTGCGATGGCACGATCTTCGGCTTATCTCAGCTTGGCTAGGCTTATTGGCTCAGCTATCTGTCTTTCTCAACGCGCTTACTGCCGCCCCTCTCTTATTTGTAACGTGTACTACTCGCATATGTAGCTATGTAAAAGAGTATATATTAAGTGAATATCATATAAGTATTGTACATGTAGCACATACATACGTACACACATGTATTGTGTATGTGTATATATATTGTGATGTGTCGTGCCTTGCTCGCCTTACAGTCAGCAGCAAGACATGGCACATATTTATTTTACTTTAAGGCTAAATGGATAGGATGGATAGTTGGCACTTAAACACGTATGAATGAGTGAAATCAACATTCAAGCATTTATTTGTATTTCGTATTTCCTCGCAACTCAATTTAATAATTCTATACAAAGACTACACTGCCTAACTATCTGACCTGGCCTGACTTCATGCAGCCTTAGCCCTGCGGGTGCAGGTTCGGCAGTTGCTGCTTGGCACAATGCTTTCACGCGGTAGGGACAGGATACAAAGGTAATAGTTCTACCGTTTTCACTACTGCAGGGGTATCTTCAGCAGCACTAGCTTCGTGCACCAGGAGATCTGATTGGCAAGAGTCAGCACTTGGACCCAACTGTCCTTGGCAGTGTGTGTGTGTGGATTGTCGCAGCAGCCCGGGTCGTCAACAGGTAGCCGTTGCCGCGTCTCCTGTTGTCGCTCGGTGCAGTACAGTAGTATTATACACAATTTGCACACACGCCTGTGGGAACTTACAGCGGACACCTTATAGCCCTTGGATCACGCATCCCAACGGTAAGCAGACAAGAGCAAGAGTGTCTCTCTTGCCGGCCCGTGGATTCGTGCTGCCTTGATCCCTTAACTACCTGCATAGGTGTGCGTTGATACGCACACATACCAGTCGCTTCACATGGTCAAGAGCTGGACGTGCTGCCCATAGTAGGGATAGGTAAAGGTACAAGGGCCTTGGATAAGGTAGGGCTAGTGCGCATTGTACCACCTCTCCTTTTGTCTGCTACTGTTAAGCACACCCTTCTACTGTGACGTTAATTTACCACGTCACAAACCCCCCTTCACAAACCTCGGCTTCACCCTGATTTTTTCGCAAGTCCTATGGGGTGAGCGATAGTTCTAGCTAAATACCCTATCAGAACGGGTGTGTAGATTGATATAGGGAATTTGTTTGCGTTTTAGTGTAGCAGATCTTCTACTTCTTCAGGATCTAGCAGAAAATACTGATCGGCCTAAATTGATGGCCTTGGCAGTGTAATGAGCGGTATATTGTCGCGGTGTTGTATGCAATGTCAGTGTAGAACACTAGTTATTAGCATTTCCCTACTGTTGGATAGTCTTATGCAGGTGCACTCGTTTGTGCTTACAATCGAGACTAAAAAGTAACATACGATACCCGATATCGATGTATGTCTTGTTATCGGATAAAGAAAAAATGAACTGTGGCAATAAAGAAAGAGTTTTACAAATTAAACAAAAGACTCTTTTTTTTTTTTTTTTTTGAGAAATAGAAAGTTGAGTAAAAGAAAAAACTTTTAATTTTACGGAACCAAAAAAAATGACTTTGTCCTTTTTGATTGGTCAGAGCGCTAAGGTCTTTTTCCTGCTCCCACACCTGCAAGTCCATGAGCCGTGGAATCCCCACCATTTTTGTAAGCACCTGAAGGGATGGTGGTACTGCTCACCGAAGTGAGCAGGGCAGCGCTGATGCCGTCAGGGAGACGTATCCCCGTTGTGCTACGTGGATCTGTCTGAGAACCAACCAGATCCTTTCGACGTCACCACTTGGCCGGGATTCCTCAGCCGAGGTGCTGGCAATCCCCAAGAGCTGGTCCAACGTCTCGGGGGTCAGCTGGCCTACCAGCTCCGGGTCGGAACGGATGTGGCGTGCCATGGTTCTCGTAGGCACCGTGGTTGGGATCAGTGGTGGCAAGTTATACCCGGAGGGGTGGAAAAACCAAATTTGCCTCCCTCACTGGTGCAAGTGGCTCGCAGATGTCCCTCGGGGTGGGTGGTCCCTCGGCCTTGAGACCTCGTGACTGGCCGTCTGCTTGGACCGTTGTTATGGTCTGTGGCCTCCTCTGTGCTGTTGGCCTTGGTTCGATGGCCAACCGTGCCCGGTGGGTGACCACGCCTGGTCCTCTCTGCTCTACTTCGCTTGGCTCGTGGTACAGGTCATCGATCCGGGGATCCCGTCCTCGCCTTGACGCGTCTGTCCAGGCCTTGCACCCGATTGGTTGGCACGTGATTGCTCGCCCTCTCATGATTGGGATCCGTAGGGATATAGCTCACTTTAGATTCATTGTCAACCACCTGGCGTTGGGGAAGGGGGTGTCGCTTGAGATCATTAATATGAGTTTTTACTAATTTTCCTGTCGAGTTGTCCCTCACTTCTACTACTACATTTGAGAGCAATTGAGTTACTATACAGGGGCCTACAAATTTGGGCGCAAGTTTCGCTGCAAATCCTTGGGTTTTCGAAGATAGTGCCTGATTTCTTCGCATTACACTGTCTTCTAACGCAAATGATTCTGCCCTCCACCCGTGGTTGTAGTATTTTGCCTGTTTCTCTCGTGCTGACTCGAGATGCTTCACAACCAAATCCCTTATCATGTCTAAGTGGCTTATTCTATCAGCCCACCTTGTTGTATTAGTCAAGTCTAATGGTGTAGCTAATGTGTCACAATTCGGAAGGGCTACTGGTAGTGGATTTCAGCCAAAGTTCAGGAACGCCGGAGTTAATTTCGTGGACGCATGCTCCATTGTGTTCATGGCAAATGCAAACTCTTGTAAGTGTGCATCCCACAGCCGGTGATCCTTATCAAAAAACGAGTTTATCATCGGTTTCAAAGTACGTATCACTTGCTCTGCTGGGTTGGCTTGCGCGTGATATGAGAGAATGGTCGATGCCATAGTTCTTACACATTTCCTTTAATTCCCGATTGACAAATTCCGAACCGTTAGCAGTTAAGATATATCTCGCTTTTCCCCACTTGTTCAATACTAATTCTTCAACTGCTTTTTGGATGCTTTTACCATCAGCTTTTCGAAGTGCTCTTAACTCGACGTAATTGGTAAATAGATCTCCGAATAATTAATAAATATTTGTGCCCATTTTTTGATGGAGGTTTTGGTCCTGCAATATCCATTGCTATTGCCATCCATGGTTGTTCTGTAGTCCTTTCACCCATGAAACCAGCGGGAGCTTTCTGAAGGACTTTTTGCCGTTGGCAGTCTTGACACTCCTGGACATATTGGACTATATCTTGGAAATACCCGAGCCAATAATAATAATTGGCAAGACGAGCATACGTTTTCTCCACCCTTAGGTTACCTGCCCGGGGGGCATCGTCAGCATCGTGTAATGCTTGGACACGGTATTCCTTGGGTAGGACGATTTATCACTCGTCGAGGTCATCTATCGTTGAGCTGACGATAGGATTTGATTTGTGGAAGAAAAGAATCCCATTTTCATATTTCCAGTTTGCGAACTTCCATGAGACTGCTTTCACCCCTTCCACTCGCTTCAAGAACCATTCATCGTTTATTTGTTCCATATTGGGTGTGATTGTTGCGACTGAATTTTTCTATGCACGGGATAGGGCATCCAGAACCTGGTGTAGCTTTCCCTTCTGATGGACGAACTCCAAATCATAAGTCTGCAATGCTGTATTCCATCGAGCCAATCTTCCTACCAGATCCTTCAGTCTATTGAGCCATAACAAACTGCTGTGGTCGGTAATTACTGTTACCCGTTCCTTTTGTAGATATACCCTTAATCTATCTACAGCCCACAGCACAGCCAAGCATTCCTTTTCTGTCTCAGTGTAATTACGCTCCAGCTTGCTTAGTGTACGGCTGACATAACATATTGGGTGTTCTTCACCTTCAAGGGTTTGGGTTAGTACTGCGGCAACAGCATAGTCACTGGCGTCCGTTTGTAGGACGAACGATTGTGTAAAGTCAGGCCTCAATAAGACAGGGGCTTCGGTTAAGGCTTGCTTAAGGCTTTCAAAGGCTGACTGCTGTTCCTTGGTCCATTGCCATTTCACGTCTTTGGACATTAGCTTCGTTAGGGGCAATTTCTTTTCAGCGAGATCGGGGATAAACCTGGAATACCATCCAATCATTCCTATGAATCTCTTAAGTTGTTTGAGGGTGGTGGGTGCGGAATACTCTAAGATTGGCCGGACTTTGTCGAGATCTGTCCTAAGTCCTCTCCCGTCAACCACGTACCCAAGGTACTTAACATCTCTACATCTGAACTCTGATTTCTCGCGGTTAATCACGAGGTTCACCTTCTTAAGTGCCCTTTAAACAATCTTCAACCATTTGAGGTGTTCTTTAAACGTTTCTGTGAAAATTATAATATTGTCCATGTACGTGTAAACGTAGGGTTCCCACTCTGGTTTAATAATCTGATCCATGATGGTCGGGAATGTAGCTGGAGCGTTGGTCAATCCGTAGGGCATGCGCACATATTGATACAACCCTCTACCGGGTACAGCAAATTCTGTGTATTCCTTGATGTTCTCATCTAAGAGGATTTGATGATAGGCCTCACTAAGGTCGATTTTTTATATGTACCTGAACCAGCTCAATTTGTTCAAAATGTCGTCCATAAGTCGCATGGGATAAGCGTTTTTTCGTGTAATTTCGTTATGTTTCCGGTAATCGATACAAAATCGAAATTTTCCATTATCCTTTGGTGCAAGAAGTGGACAACTAAACCACGCGCTTTCGGATTCCTCGATGATATTCTCATGCAACAATCGATCTATCTCCTCGTACGCGATTTGTAGGGCTTTGGGCGCATATCGTCGGGCACGTTGTTTAATTGGGGGGTGGCCTTGAAAATCTATACTATGTTTGGCTACGGTAGTAATGTCAAGTTTTTCCGGGCGAGGAACAATCAGTTCATCGAGGATTTTCACTAACTCTTGTTCCTCGGAAGGGGTCATCGTTATCAATCCTCCCATAGCAGCGACCGCTGTTGGGCGTGCCTGATCGCTCTCCTTGCCCTTGAATTTATGCCAGGGACTTGTGGGAGTACACCATATATCCTTACCGTAATTTACGATAATTTGGAAACTTTTCAGGAAATCTATCCCAAAAATGGCTTCGTACTCCAACTCGTCTTCTAATCCCAATGTCAGCATCTTAGTCGCTTGTCCGATGGTTAACGGAACATTTATGGTTCCTTGAACGGCCAGTACCTCGCCGTTGGCAACAGAAATCTTAGCGCGATAGGGTTGGAATCTCTTCAATTGCCTAGTGATTCCTTTCCCTAAATAACAGTGTACTGTACCGCTATTTACGAGTGCCTTGGTTCTAATACCTGTGACATCAAGTGGTAACTAGTGACGTGGGTCTTCGGCCAATGCTAACACCTCTATCACTTTTTCAGTTCCATACGTCCCCCACCCAAGTCCTCGACCCGTGGCGGACACTATGTCCTCGGTGGACGGTAGAAACCTCGGCTCCGGCCGCTCCTTCCGTCCGTTGCTTTGGAAATGGGTGCTTCTTTTTTCGTCCCCATCACCTAGGCCCTTCTTGCACACCTGGCTGACTATGGAACTGGTTTTCTTTATCACTTCGTTTGTCCAGCGTATTATAGTGGTTATAATACGTATGCAATGATTTTGGATAGCCGACCGAGCCACTTTTGAAGATTCCCTCAGCCAATATCCCCACCGTTTACTACATCTCTGTGCATCGTCTAGCTTAACTACCAACCATGTCAAAAACGTCAGTACCGCTGGTCCAGTTGCTGAACAAATCTCTAGAAGTTTTCGTCGCTTCTTATTTTCATCTGCATTTTTTACTGCTTCCTCTGATTTATGTGGAATCGCGACTTGTTCAGGTGAGGCGGCATCGACTCCTACTGCCCCTCTCCTGTGGTGTTTTCTGATCTTTTCGTGTTACATTTGGGACACTTAAAACGTTTGTTGCCTATCTTGCCGCACTTTCTACCATATTCACGGTAGGGACAATCATCACGCCAATGTCCGATATTGCGGTAAATAATGTTTTAATCTATTAATGGAGCTAGCATTTCCTCAAGCTGCTGTTGCAAACTTTTATGCTGCTTCGCCATCTTATCATCCTCGATTACTGTAGTGGCCAACATGGTGGTTAATGCTTTTATCAGCTGCAGATCTGCGTTATCTTTGACGCTAGAGGTGGGTTCCACTGCAGCCACTTTCTTTGATGCAGTTTGTTTCCGGGAAACGAATGATGTCGCCGGAAACAAACAGTCCTCGGGTGGTGGAGGTGGACAATATTTGTTGTCTTGCTGTTGGGTTAATTCAAAATTTTTGCCCAACAGCAGAAAGTTATTGAAACTGCCTATTTGCGCCCTGGAAATCCTACCACGATAGTATGGGTGAAGGTTTCTATACGCTCAATTAATATGTTCCTGAAGCGACAGGGGTGGGTAAATTTTATCCAATAGGGTTTGCAGGTAGGATAGGTAACTCACGATATCTTCGTGCGGTGTTTGTGTGCGTTTTTCAGCTTCTTTATGTACCCTACCCTGTAAATCGTATATCCCGTACTGCAATTGGAAAGCAGTGATAAATTCGCCTATCGTAGGCCAGTGGTACTTTGTCCGCTGGAACCAATTATTGGTTTCCGCGTCAAACACTGCCGGTAACACTCTTAATAGTTCCTCTAATGGTAGGTTATATGTTGTCACGCATTCCCATAACCACGTCAAAAAATCTTCCGGGTCATCCTTAGCACGTCCGCGAAACTCAACATTCCAGCGAGCTAAGAGATCTGTTGTGTATTTTTCGCACCTAATCTGTGATTTGCGATGGTATGTTGACATTCTTGCATCTGCCACTGGCAAACCCTGTGGTCCATGTATAGCATCCGTATGGAAACCACTGTCCCCCCTTTGTCCGAAACTTTCACCCTGCACCGAATGGTAATCATTTTGGGTTGTCGGGTTGAATTGTTGTTCGTACACGGGGAAGCTACGCGAGTTGTGGCTGTGTATACTCACCCGTGGTTGGTTGATGCTATCGGTTGTCGGTAACAGTATACTCGCGGGATGCACTAGCGAGTGTAGGGGTACGTTTTGTTGTGGTGTCGTGCCAGAATTGTACAAGTGGATAGTAGAGTGTGCTTGGGGTTTATTTGAGCTATATTGGGGTATGTTAGGCGTTTGGAATGATACTGCGAAATTATGACCAACTCCACCTTGTAAATGGCGAAGTGTGTCACGGTATCCCAGTTGTGTGTTATAACCGTACATATTAGTTGTTAAGGCTTCTTGATGGTCATCTGTAGGGTTTCCGCCTGACCATGTTAACCGACATCCGCTCGCATCACTATTTGCCCTGTTCGTGGCTCCCAAATCCATCTGGCATCCATTGTTATTGAGTGCCAAAGTTGCCCCGTTGTCCCTTCCAAAACCTGCCCCTTGGTCCCTGCGCACGGCCCCTATATTTTCTCCATAAGCCTCACTTGCCCTCATTCCGGATGGCAACATAGTCCCAGAGTCAAGTACCGGGCCTACCGCTAATACCCTGGATGGTCTATTCATGGAATTTCGAATTGTATCTTGTCTAAACCACTCGTATGACTTCCGATAGGTTTGTGATTTTTGGTATGTGTGCATCAGCATCTGTGTATCGCGCACTACCGATTCCATTTCTCCTTGATTTTCTGCTGTTTTAGCGTTATCGAGATCTCGACGCACCTACTCGCTTACAACCTTACGAAATTGCTGAGGTGCGGCTGTTGAGGTGTTGGCTTGATCGCTTGCAGCCACGCTGGTGTTCGTTGCCGATAATTCATTAACTACGAATCTGGTTTCGCGGCGTTTTGGCCTCTCTTCTGCGTCCAAAAGCTCCATAGCCGAATTATTTTTATCCACTTGATAAAATTTCATCGATATCTTTGTTCCATGCATTAGCTGTCGGTCCGATATATTTTCTGTTTAAAAAACGCTGCAAACGATATTTAGCTTTTATCACGGTCCCATTACTTCTCAACCCTAATAATATTAAATATTAAAATATTTCTCCGTATGTATACTGTTCAATAATATCCACGATTACCCTTGTTATTGTCTCATGGCTCAATGCTTAAAGTTCGTCCCCCCCAGTCACGCTTGCACTAAAGAAAAACCTTCAAGTCTTCTAGTAAACCCGTCATGTTTATGTGTACGTTGTACTAAAGGCTACGAAAACAAAACCGGACGATAGAAAGTATGCGGTAAGGTAGTATATATGCTGAATGTATCCTACAGAAGGGACAGTTTTAAGTTGCGATAAATAATCTCAAACGAACAGCAAGCTACTAAGGGGATTCTCCGAATTCTCGAAACGAATTTTCGAAATCATAACGTACCAGTAGCCTATTGCTTATATTTATTGCTTGACTTCAATCACTTCCTCTTGTAATCGTTTTCTCAAATTGTAAACACGTTATAGTATACACACTATGCCCTGCCTACTGGTCACTGTAAAAGGTCGCGTTCGAAGAAAAAGCGAAAAAACAAATAGAGAGAGACAGCTTTTATTATTCTCGCAATGTACTTTATATTTTTACTTCACGTAGACTAGAAGCAAAACGGCAGGAAATGTACTTTGATCTTTGATAAATGATCAAGTTGTTAAAAATTCATTAAATAATCAAACTGACTTCTAATGCAAACAAAGCAATGTAAAAAAAAAAAAAGTTCTCTACTCAACAACAAAAAGAATAAACGCCAGGCAACCAATTCATATCGCTAATATGCATGTAAATTAATACGCAAAGTGGCCAGGCAGTACGAGTCAGCGAACCTACCTGCCGAAGCACACGGCGTGTACACAATCAGGCTACCAAAAAGCACCGTGCCAAGCCATTGCCTATACAACTAGTCAAGCGCCATGTGATGTGTCGTGTCTTGCTCGCCTTGCAGTCAGCAGCAAGACACGGCACATATTTATTTTACTTTAGGGCTAAATGGATAGGATGGATATTTGGCACTTAAACACGTATGAATGAGTGAAATCAACATTCAAGCATTTATTTGCATTTTGTATTTCCTCACAACTCAATACAATAATTCTATAGAAAGACTACACTGCCTAACTATCCGACCTGGCCTGACTTCATGCAGCCTTAGCCCTGCGGGTGCAGGTTCGGCAGTTACTACTCGGCACAATGCTTTCATGCGGTAGGGACGGGATACAAAGGTAATAGTCCTACCGTTTTCACGACTGCAGGGGTATCTTCAGCAGCACTAGCTTCGGGCACCAGGAGATCTGATTGGCAGGAGTCAGCACTTGGACCCAACTGTCCTTGGCAGTGTGTGTGTGTGGATTGTCGTAGAAGCCCGGGTCGTCAACAGGTAGCCGTTGCTGCGTCTCTGGTTGTCACTCGGTGCAGTACAGTAATCTTGTACACAATTCGCATACAGGCCTGTGGAAACTCACAGCAGATACCTTATAGCCCTTGGATCACGCGTCCAAACGGTAATCAGACAAGAGCAAGAGTGTCTCTCTTGCCGGCCCGCGGATTCGTGCTGCCTTGATATCTCAACTACCTGCATAGGTGTGCGTTAATACGCACACATACCAGCCGCTACACACGGTCAAGAGCTGACCATGCTGCCCATAGTAGGAATAGGTGAAGGTATAAGGGCCTTAGATAAGGTGGGGCTAGTGCACATTGTACTGCCTCTCCTCTTGTCTGCTACTGTTAAGCATACCCTCCTACTGTGACGTCGATTTACCACGTCACAATAGATATATATATATATATATATATATATACACACACACACACATATATATATATATATACACGCTACTATGAATGAAACTGTTTCTTTGTTGACGACTGTTTTTTCGAGTTACACTCGTCGCGTCGTCACGTAAATCAACACAACAAAGTATCCTACGTTGGTATCAGCACAACAATTATTTCGAATCAACTCGAATTTTTCCCCGTATTCCATCAAACCTCACATGCGAACATCTACGGAGCAATGTAATCTAAAACAAAGGCAAAAGAAAAATCTAAGCGAAAATTGATACATTCTTTGGGTGAACGGAGAAAAAAAAAAGAAAAAAAAAAAAAAAAAAAAAAAAAAAAAAAAAAAAAAA